>LFYR01001032.1:332012-568878 GCA_001185155.1 Zostera marina | reverse complement strand
CATTCCATGTTTGGTAATATATATAGAGGGCTATTGTCTCATATGTACTGCAATGGTTTCAAAGATAGACTAAGCATGCACACATATAAATCCGCACATGCTAATGGTAATCATTCATTGATATATATTTGCCCTCTCTGCCAAACATCACTAAATAAATTAAATATAGATGTGATTTACTTCTATAACAAGGTATACTCATTTCATATAGTTGTTTTACATTCATTACATGCATGTCCATACACTATGTCAGATAAGATACATCCAATGTTTTATTTAATTTCAAACATAACTTACTCTGTTGAATGCATATCCATAATTAAATTAATGATCTATCATATGTTGCTTCCGCTGTTACCAAATCACTATTGCAAAACTAAAAGTGGAATCAGTGCCACTGACAAAATCAATTCATTTGATCTAAACCTAAATACACTATCTATGATTCATTCAAGATTAGTCAAAACCAAACTAATATTATTTCACTATCATGAAAAACATTACAGAGTATCCGACATGTCTGGAGCTGACAATTCCCAGGTTGTTCAGAGTGCCACTGTTGTGCAGAAGAAACCCCTAGGTGGTCCCTTGTTTGATCCTACTTCCATATATTTCTTTAAATCCACAGATTATGGCCCTCCCTCTATAATTAATATCCTATAGGGTAGCCAAAACTACTACCCCTGGAATAGGGAGATGACCACAATGCTAATCACTAGGAGGAAGCTAGGGTTTGTCAATGGTACCATCAAGGAACCAATCAATTGTGAATCAGAGGAACATGAGGCATGGATAACCTGCCATGGGATCATACGCCAATGGATATGGAGCTCTGTCTCCCAAGAGATAGCTTCACAGATCATGTATACGGATGATGCTTCCATCATATGGGTTGATCTTAGAGATCAGTATAGATAATCGAATGAAACTCATCTGTTCCAACTGACCCAGGACATAGCTATGCTCCAGCAGGAGTCCAATTCTGTTTCAAAATTCAGTGCTACCCTCAAAACTCTGTGGAGAGAGGTAGATGCCTATGGTGAAGTCCCAAGGTGTAGTTGTATCACCTGCACATGCAATGTGAATGGCAGGATAAATGAGAGGGAGGAGAGACTCAAAGTTAGGAAGTTTCTGATGGGTCTAAATGACAATTTTAGACAGATAAGATCAACTATTCTGTCTATGGACAAACTACCTAATTTTGGAAAGGTATTCTCAATGGTAATCCATGAAGAAGCTCAGCAACAACTGACCAGCAATGCAAACAACAACCAAGGCTCTGCTTTTTACTCAGTCAAAGGAAAAGCACCCTACCAACCCTACCAACCAAATAAACCAACAAATGCCACCACAAATACTCCATCCTCATCTAATCAAAGGAAGAGACCCCCTACACCTACTGAGCCCATATACTACAGAAGTGGCAAGCAGGTGAATACAAAGTACTACTGCTTCTACTGTGCAGCTTTTGGGCACAGTGATGAGAAATGCTTTAATCAGCATGGGTTTCCCTCTAGGAACACCTCCTCTGTTGTAAGACCCAAACCTTCCACTCCAGCACCTACTGTGATCAACAAACCACAGGGCTCAGCCAACTGTGTGAACTCTGAACAAACCTGGTCTGCCTGGGATAGTGATGAGAAGAAAGCTGAATCTCCTGACAATCCAATTGGACCCTATGGATTCCCACTATATTCAGAAAAATACAATCCAAGGCCATTGCCCAAGCGCAAAGATTCAGGTAATATTAATAATGTTTTTTCAAATTCCATAGACACATACTGGATCATTGACTCAGGTGCATCAGAACACCTGAGTGGCAATGAATTCCTATTTCTAAAACTTACAAAGTGTGATCCTTTCAAGATCTCACTACCCAATGGGGACAGTCAAACAGTGTCCCAAAAAGGTGATATTCCAATCTCACCTGATATTACACTAAAGGATGTGTATTACATTCCATCCTTTCAAGTTAACTTGCTATCTATTAGCAAATTAACACAATTTGATATCTATACAGTTCAATTCTCTAAATCATGTGCATTCATATATGACAATGTTCAGATGAAGGAAGTTGGTCGGAGTAAGATGAAGAAAGGGCTGTACATTCTACCACAGACCAGTGGTAGAAACCATTTTGCAGGTGCCATTACAACATCAACATGGCACAGGAGGTTGGGTCACACTTCTAGTGCTAGACTCAAAAACATTTTGAACAATTCTTTAGGTTTTAAAAACTTTACTTTTGATGAATGTTGTGACATCTGTCATTTCTCCAAACAACCTAGGAAATCCTTTCCACTGCATGCATCTAGAACTAAACATGCATTTGAATTACTTCACATGGATGTGTGGGGGAACTTTCACACTCCAACAGTCCATGGGAAGAAATATTTTTTAACTGTGGTAGATGATTATACTAGGTACACTTGGACATATTTGATCACTATAAAGTCTGAATGTTTTAATATTTTTAGAAATCTACATGCACTTATCAAAAATCATTTTGATAAGTCTATTAAAGCTATAAGGACTGATAATGGTGGAGAATTTTTCTCCTCAGCAATGGATGAATTTCTAAAAACTAATGGAATCATCCACTACTCTAGCTGCCCACACACACCACAGCAAAATGGTGTGGTTGAGAGGAAACATCAACACCTCTTGAATGTAGCTAGGTCATTAAAACTACAATCCTCACTACCAATTGAGTTGTGGGGATACTCAATAATTCAAGCCACCCACATTATCAATATGCTACCATCTAGGGTTACTCAAGATATATCCCCATATGAACTTCTACATTCCAAGCAACCTGATTATGAAGGTCTAAGGACCTTTGGTTGCTTGTGCTATGCAACTTGTCTTGTAAAAGAGGATAAGTTCTCCCCCAGAGCAAGAAAATGTATATATCTAGGTCAGTCCACAACCCAAAAGGGTTCCATTATATATGAATTAGACACTCACAACATATCTACAAGTAGAGATGTAATTTTTTATGAAAATATATTTCCCCTAAATAAGGATACTGATATATCTGAAGATGAGACAGACAATCAAACACCAAACAAAAATCAAAGCAAAAATTCAACAATTGACACTAATCTCTCTGAGATGAACCAACTTGACTCAATTTCAGATGATTCTGATACAAACTCAACAGTGTTAAATCTAGAACATCCAGAGGTGACACAAAGAATTGATCCACCAGTAACACATCAAAACCCAGAAACAAATCAAACATCAAATCCAAGATATCCAAGTAGACAAAGAAAACCACCAACAAAGCTAAATGATTATTTTTGTTCATTTGCTACAAGCACTGGCAAATCAAAAGGTACATCATATCCAATGCATGACTATATAACATACAAAAGGCTATCTACTTCACACATTGACTATCTAGATAAAATCTCTATCACAACTGAACCAACATCTTTCAAAGAAGCAAGCCAAAGCCCTGAATGGGTGAAAGCCATGAATGATGAACTTGCAGCTTTGGAATTAAATAACACTTGGGAAATAGTACCAAGACCAAAAGAAAGGAAAATTGTTGGATCTAGATGGGTATACAAAGTCAAACACAAATCTGATGGCCAAGTTGAAAGGCTAAAAGCCAGACTTGTAGCAAGAGGACACACACAAATAGAAGGCTTTGATTACAAGGAAACATTCTCTCCTGTAGCAAAAATTATTTCTGTGAGGACATTATTAGCAGTGGCCTCTGTTAAGAACTGGTCTACATATCAGATGGATGTGAGTAATGCCTTCCTACATGGTGAATTATCTGAAGAGATTTTCATGTCTCCTCCACCAGGGATGTTACCACCAAATGACACCAGGGTATGCAAGTTGAAGAAGTCTCTATATGGCCTGAAACAGGCAAACAGAAACTGGTATGAAAAACTTACCTCAGCATTGACTGGTTTTGGGTACACCCAATCCCACTCTGACTATACACTTTTCTTTAAATCAAATGCAAAATCATATACTTGTCTACTTATATATGTGGATGACTTGATCATATCAGGAGATGATGAATTTGAGATCCAAAAACTAAAAGAACATTTACACCTCAAATTCCATATAAAAGATTTGGGTAAACTCAAATATTTTTTAGGAATTGAAGTATCTCAATCCAATAAAGGCATTTTCATATCACAAAGGAAATATGCCCTTGACATTTTGCATGATTTTGGTCAATTAGGTTCCTCACCATCTAAAATTCCTATGTCTCACAATCACAAGGATTCTGAAAATGATGCCTCTCTAAAAGATCCATCAATTTACAGGAAATTGATTGGAAAATTATTATATTTAACAATCACAAGGCCTGATATTGCATTTGCAGTTAGCCACCACAGCCAATTCTTAGCTGAACCTAAACAATCACATTTCAACTCAGCCATAAAGATACTAAAATATATCAAAGGGGCACCAGGAAAAGGCATTCTATATAAAAGAGATGCACCCTTACAACTTGAGGCCTACTGTGATGCAGATTGGGCAGACTGCCCCAACACTAGAAGGTCTATAACAGGATATACAATCTTATTGGGTGGTTCAGCTATAGCTTGGAAATCAAAAAAACAAACAACTATCAGCAGATCATCTGCTGAAAGTGAATACAGGGCTATGGCATCAACTGTATGTGAAATTATGTGGTTGCATTATTTTTTGAATGATCTGCAGGTAAAACCATCAAAGCAAACAATGCTACACTGTGATAATATGGCAGCAATACACATTGCAACAAATCCGGTTTTCCATGAGCGCACAAAACATATAGAGATAGACTGCCATTTAATTAGGGATCATCTACAAGCTGGGCTATTCAAACTTCAACATGTTTCATCAACATCTCAAACTGCAGATATTTTAACTAAGCCAGCAAGCCTTGAAGCACTACGCAATTTACTACCCAAGTTGGGACTCTATGATATACACTCTCCAGCTTGAGGGGGGGTATTGAGATTATTATAGTTTATTAAGATTATTATAGTTTAAAGGTTAATGATAGTTATCTATAAGATAGGTCAGGCCCAACGAATGTTGGCCCAGTAAGTTAAGTTAGATTTTAGGGTTTAGTATAAATAGCTATTTCTGTAATATTCAAAACACTTTTTTAAATCCTAATCGAAAACCCTAAAGGTTTCTCCCAAACGTCTCTTCCGCTCCTCCGGCGACTCTTCGTTCTAAACCCTAACTGCGACTCGCACACTCCCTGCTTCGGTCTCTCATCGTCTTCAAATTGCGTGCAAGAACGAAGTCTGCGAAGTGTTCGATTGAAAATTGACTTAATGGAACGGCCATTGAGAATTTTTTAGATCAAATCCGTTAGAGCAACGGCCAAGGGAAATTTAAATCAATTAATTATTGAATGGATTAAGAATTTATAATGAAAAAACAGTCACCATATTTTATAAATCTGCTACGAATGCCTTCACATTCTCTGACAGTGTGAAGGCATTCCAGCCTTTGATTTTAGCGCAAGAAATCTGCGTCACACATTTTTCCCCTGTTGATAACCGGTAAAATTTTTTTTGCAACCCACGTGGTGTAGTTTTATTTTAATTTTAATTTTTTTGTTTTTTCTTTCTTCCACTTACCTTCTATTTTTTTTTTTTTCTCTTTGTTTTTTTTTGACCATCTTGTCATCGTTAAATGCTTTTGACATTCATCATCCATCTTCTCCTTCCTTTATGTCTCCATTGTCCTTGTCTTCATTTCTTTTTTGATAGTGCTTATATCCTAGTAATATAATGCTACCTTTTTATCGTTAATGCTGAAAATTCTAAAATATGTCAAATCGTTCTATTTTCTTGTCTTACATCTTCTTTCATTTCATTTTTTACTCATTTTCAACCTTCTTCCCATCTCAAGTTCTTCACAGAGCACTACATCTTCATCTCATTTTCTCCCCTCAATCTTGGATACGGTTTTCGGTCTTCTTCTTCTTTGGTTATATCTATTCATAACATTAAGGTATGTCTCAAAATTCATTAAATGTTATTGATCAATCACATCACCCTTACAACAACCTAGCATTGAGCCTCAAAACACCATTCATTTCTCTCATAATTCCTCTTCTATATATATCACACCTCCCCCACATCCTCCCCTTCATGCCCAACCATTGATTCTACTCACACATCGTCTTAGACCTCAGTATAATGTTAGTCTTGATTTTTACTCTATCCAAACCAAAAAACCATCTGATTGTAATCCTAATGACACTCATGGAAATGTTCAATGTTCAAGAATCAATGATTTCCCACTTATTCCTAATGCTAATTATGTTCCTCATCAATACCATGACACTCCATTAGACAAGCTGCAGACTCCTATTTTTTCTGAGAATAATGATGTCACTGGACTACCTAATGCTATTAATTTTACCGACAATGCTTCTCCTAGTTTTTTCGTTCCCCCACAACCCACTGATACCAATTCTTCTTCAGACAATTTTAAAGTGAATTCATCACCCTTTTCTGGTCAAATTTTTTCCTCATATTCTGATGCTATTGATCAATATTATGGTTATGCGTCGAAAATGAATTTCTCCGTTCGTTTGGGTTCTACGAACTATAAAACTAGTAAGGATGATGGTAAAAAAATTTAGTTATGAGACGATTGTTGTGTTCGAAAGAAAGAATAGTTGACCTATTACATCCTCCTAAATTAGGCAAGCGTCGTAAGAATGCAGTTTCAATGTGTGGTTGTTATACAAGCATTAAAATAAATAAATTAGGCTGCCCAATTGTACTCCTCCAGGAAACCTAAATTATCACCATAATTCAAAATTTTCTTTCCAATCCTATAGTTATTTTTACATCTTAAAATTGTTATAAATAAATTATACACAGTCTAACTACATCATCCTCATTTTCATCATCCATTTCCTTCTTATCCAAAATCAAACAAATAGTACTGCCTTGGCCCATTCACTAGAAGGTTTGGCCTTAAGCTTCATGTTGATAGGTAGTTCAGAACACGGAACCCCCAGTATATCACCAATTTCTTTCACAGAGACCTCTATTTTTTTGCTTTTGATCTCAAAACAGTAATTGCTCACATATGCTCCTACCAAATCATCCAAAAGTCTGGACTTTTTCGGAAAATCCACCATTCTAAAAAATTGACCAAAGCAAGTTTCTTTCATTTTCAGCACTATCGATCTGGGGAATTTCATTTTACCCTTGCGGACAGCATCAACATATGTAGGAATACCGGATCGATGTCTGATTAGGTCATTTACTTATCGAAAGTAATTAATAGATATTTCTTAATACTGAATAAAATTGATAAAAAAATTTCACTTACAAATACTTACTGGTATATGCAGATTATCCTCAGTCCTTTCCCTTTTAGCCTTCACCACCAGTGAAGCAGCATTACTAGTCTCAGCCTTATCCTTGCACATGCTCGAACCTAAAACTTTACATAGTTTTTTTTATGATCATACTTCTTGTATCAATCAAGATAAAAACAAACAAGATAAAAACAAAATTTAGACTTTTCCTTTTTATTAACTAAATGCTACAAAATTCCACTTGTGCTATCATATGATGTTGTATCTTTGTTCTTCTTGTTTTTCAGACCCTCCAATTCTGTCCCGGTTGCTGATATCATTAAAACAAAAAAATTCAAATAATATTTTTGTCAAAAAAATTTCATAAATCGATTATTTGATAACTATTTCATTGATTACATTTACGCTTTCGATTCGCAGAAGGCATCGTGAGAAAATCAGAATTGATATCGGATAACAAACTGGACACTACTCTATCAACGTCTGCTACTGTGAATTCAATGTCAATGTCCCCTATAAACAAAATATATTACTAATACTTACATTCATAGTCAAAGCATGTTGTTACAGCATTTGACAAATGTATTTATTCCAAAAAATAAAAATTAAGAAAGAATTTTAAACCGTCGGCATCTTCGATTTCGTCTCTTCTTGGTTGTGTTAATTGAATTTGAGACGATCGGAGATCGCTAAAATCGGTGGACGTAGACATTTTTTTGTTTAAAATTTTTAGTAAATAACTGAAAACTCAAAAAATTCGATTGTCTAATACATGTAGGATAAATGCAATGTACAAATTTAACATGTAATAAATACAAAAAATGAAGAAAATGTACCTTACTCTGCCCAAGAAAAAAAACGTTAACAATGAAACAGAGAATGACAGAGCGGAACCTCATAACAATGAAATAGAAAATGACGATAAAAATTACTGTTTGCTTGGTAAAAATAACCGCTCAAACATCATGAATACAAGAAACGAAATGTACCTTGTTTTACACACAAAAAAAACTTCTTCCTCACACCCAACAATGTCGACAGTCAACGTTCAACTACAACCCAAAAAAAACTTCAAAACATAGTATCTAGAACAACGGTTTAAATAGAGGACAAAAATCAGAAAACTTACCCAATCGACGTGACTGCAAGAGTGAATCGACGTCGGAATCGCAGCTAGAGTTTCACTTGATTTTTTCGTCGAGAGTGATTCGGGTGGGGGAAAATGAAATGATTTGAGTGTTACTAAAACTAATAGGTAATGCTAAGATTTTTGTTGATTCGATGACTAAATGGCAGAGTGTATGAGTTGACACTCGCTAGTTTTCAATTTTCTTCTAGTCTACTAGTAGCTTATTAATAGGTAAAATTAATTTCTGGTCGGTCATACCAGTTTCCCAAGAATGACACAACACGGAACTGTTTTTTACTAGCCATCAATTTTAATTTAATTTGTTGGACGGCCCGGATCAGCAAGAGTTCGCATACGAACAGTTCATAGCTGATACGGGCCGTTTTGTTATAATGTAGTTGCAATACACAGCAGAAAATCTTATTTTTCACAAAAAAACAAAACATATAAAGAAAGATTGTCAGTTGTCACTTCAAATGAGAAAAAATAGAAAAAAAGGTTTAATGACTCTTAAATCAAAAGAAAATAAAAACCAATTAGCAAATATTTTCACCAAAAGAGTGGGTGCGAAAGATAAAAGAGTAATACATTGTTTAAACTAAGTATATTTAACATTTATGCGGGGAGTGTGAGCTATAACTAAGTATTACTTTCATGTAATTAAAGTTATATCAGTCAAATGATTTTAATTAAATCAATACCATTTGGATGATTATAATCAAATTTATATTATGTGAATGTTTAAATTAAACTTATATCATCTGAATGATTTATGAATATCATTTTAAGTTTGGTCTTTATCTTACTGTGTAATGATTGTTTTAACAGAGAATACATCGGTCCAAGAGATATAGACTAAAACAATTAAAAGAGACTAGTTGTAATAGTTTAGTTTGTAATAGATAATTTGTCTAATATATAAATAGGGTTAGTTTCAAATGTGTCAAGATACACACAAAATAAACAGATGAAAACTTTAATTTTTTAATATATTGAAAATAATTTTTGAATTCTGTTGTGATTTCTTTTTTCTCTGTCAATTCTGCATTTCCGCATCGCAAGTGCCTGTTTGATTTCCCGTTCTTTCGTCGGGATTATCGGATTCTCCGGTATTATACTTTAAATAGTGGATTACAATACGTGCGTACTTAAAGTAAAATAAGCAAATGATCTAATTAAATTTTTGAGGGTGAAATATGATGAGAGTACTATTTGAGAACAGAGTGATCTGACCGATCAAATTTCATCCAACGGTGAAAGTCTCTCTTCTTCCTGCTTGCTCTTCGACTTAAACTGGTTCTCTCTTACAGTGGATCATCGAAGGCTTTGACTCTGCTACGTACTGTTGGCGACATCAGCTCAGCTACCCTTGACAAGTCTTCATCCGATCTCCGATTCCACATCTTTCTAACAACTAACATGTATGATGTATCAATTGATTTTTAACTTCCAGAACCCATATTATCCATTCTTTATTTTCGTTGTCTTTCTCTTCAAACATTAACGCCATCATTATGTCTTTTTCTTTATACTTTCATTTCTATTGAAATTTTATCTTCATCAAAAAAAATTTATCTTTTATGTAATGGTCCAACCACCTAACCCCAACCCACTAACCCCAACCACCTAACCCTAACCACCAAACGACAAATTGTCAAATTGATGATGATGTTTATATTCAATGATTAAGAAAAAAGTTATATTAAAGGAGTTTTTGTAATAAAATATCGTTTTGATATTTTTTTTGCAATTTACGACGACTTATTTTTTGGATAATTGATGTTGGGAATCCTGGACGCCCAATATAGCAAGCAAAGTAATAAAAGAGATGATTTATTACTCATTTGTGGTCAATCCGAATATATTCTTATTCCCGATCAGTGCACCGTTTTCAAATAATTGAGTTTGATGGTCTGACCATGTAAATCGAGTAGTTGTCAAGTGTGGTGTGAACGGTTGAGATTTGATTATTTCAATTTTTATTTTCCAACGAGGTTGATGTTTATTCGTGAGAACAAATTCAAATAATCACAATTAAAGATATTTTTTTACTTGTCAATTGTCATGTTAAAATTTATTTAATTTACTAATGATTATGATTAAGATAAATGATTTTTGAGTTTTTAATCTTATAAGTTATAATATGAAAAAATCAAAACTCAGAAGCAATATGATAACTTGGTGAAATAGTCAATGTTGATTTTTTTTTATCTACTTTTCAAAATATGATTTTTATTTTTTATATATAAAATAGAATTGTAAATGATTAGATATGTATATATATTATGAAACGATTCTCAAGGTTCTCGACGAGACACAGAACACGGACAAACCCACAAAACTGCCTGTGAAGATCGGAGATAAAAACGGAATTTCATAAGAATAGATCTCCGACGATGATACGATGAGGTGTAAAGCGCATCCATTCGAATCTGGCGTCGGCGTTTGCGCCGTTTGTCTACACGATGGTTTGCATGCTTTGATAGACGCCAACAAGCAACCTCAACAATACCGCCCTTCACCGTCAGCTTCTACAACTCAAACATATCAACCTCACTGGCGGAAACCTTGTTGCTTCCTCTACCATTTCTTCTGTCTGATTCGCACAAGTTCTCTTCCCATTATTGTTCTAACTTCTTCTTTTTCTTTTTTTCTTTTTTTTTTTTTTTTTTTTTGATAAATTACATGTTACGTAATTAAAGTAAATAAAAATTAAAATACAGATTCAAACTTGATGGGGGTGAAACCCGACCAGTACTCCAAGACGCGCAAGCAAACGCCAAGCGGGGAACTCCGCGGGAAACCGGACCGGAACTCAAGTGTGCAGAGCTCTGCTTCGCTAGGAATCCTTCTTCTCCAAATGACCTGCCTTTAATGAGTGGGGGGTGCCCTCTATTTATAGGGGTTCTTATGGGGTCAATCTGGTCATTTGGGCAGTAACCGCCTAACTGCCTAACTGATCAGATTGGGTCCAGGGGTCGACTTTCCAGAGATCGACTTTCTGGGGGTCGACTTGTATCTATCCATGACTTTACTCGAAAGTCGATCCCAGGGAAGTCGATCCTCAGGAAAGTCGATCTTCCTAGGATTCGACCTGGGACCTCCATAACCCTAGAATAGATACCTCAACTCATCTTAGGCTATCCGGACTTCTAGTTGCTGGTAGGTTGTGACCGTGTTCGGGATACTGTATCACCAAAACTCATGGCATTCAGTTACTTTATCAGTGATCTTCAGGCTAACTCTAACCAACTGGATTAATCGAGTTGTGTTAAGTTAGCTGGCTAATCTAGTATGGTTAATTATTTTGTTTGGATTTTACCGTGCTTCCTACAACAATCGGTAAACACATGATTAACTATGGAAACAATTGGTACAAATTAGGTCTTTCAAATAAATCGAAAATTAGGTATTACAAATCCAAGAATTTTTTCTTAAACGGTTATTTTAAATCATTTAACAAAATAAAAATATTTTTTTTCAATCCAATTATTTTCAACGAGTTGTCATATTTTGATACTGATACATAATATCATTATTATTAATACTAAAAAAATAAATCTTTTTTAACATATATCACTAAAATATCATTCAACCAAAATATCATTCATACTATTACGATAATTTGATTTTATAAAATTTATTGTCGAAAAAAAATTTCCACTCAAACAGTCACAATTAGTAACGTGATTATTAATTTCAGCAAACGAAATACCGATACCTTTTCTATTTTCAATCAACTTTACTATCAACTCTTTAATTCCATTTAAATTTAAAAGTTCTTTGTTATTATGTACAAAAAAAAAATGTATTTTAACATTTTATTTTTAAAAATTATAATGTCAACAGTATAAAAATCAATATGATAAAATTTCGTTAGGGGTGAGAACGAGACGGCCCTGCCCCGGTATCCGTACCGGTCTAAAAAACGGTGCAGGTCATGTACTCTGATCCTGCGGAACGGGGTGACCGACCCTTAATTACCTGCAAAAAAAGATCACTAAATAAAAAATCTATATTGCAGTAATTTCCGGCAAACATACCAAAAGAATCAAATTCCTGATAATAAAGCTTTAAAAAAGACAAGTCTCCAAATTCCAATCCATCGACCATCATTAATCATTATCCATTTCATTTCCAAATCATAATCATAAACCATAACGGGACATCGGCAGTAAGCCAGTAAGTCTAGTAGGCAGTAAGCCAGTAAATAAATATTGCTTCACTATCATTCTTGAATCTGGATTGTGAACTTGTTGTTGTAAGTTGTAACACGGCTAATCGGGATCGTGACATGTCGATGATGATGCTGTACGTGAAGACGTCCGGCGAGACCGCCGCCTTGCGCACCAAACGACGATAAAGGGGGAAGATTGAATAGTAATTTCCGGATTTCTTGATTTTGGTGAAGAGATGGTTGAATGCGTGGATAGGTGGCGGTGGGCTTGAATAGTGTAATCGATTGAAAAAAGCCAATGAAGATGGTGGAGACAAGAAGTGAGCAGTGGTTAGGTAACAGACGCAGAAGAAGAATGAACTGGCATCTCCCAAGTCCCAAATCACACCTCTGAAGATCTAGAGTGTCGGGGATTTCCGATTCGGCAGAAATCAATTGTTGTGTATCTGATCTGATCATTATCCGTGTCAGGAATCAAATCGGGATTTTGTGAGTTATTAGATTTAACAAGATATGGCTCCAAAATCAGGCAAGCTTTCGCGAGATAGAATGCGAAAGTTATATCCTCTGCTCGCTGCCGCCGATGCCATTGTTTCAAGAAAAGGTGGCTACTTAAACCTCCCAAATCTTAAAATGAAAAATCACTATCGAACCTCCCAGATCTTAAAAGTTAAAATGAAATACCCAGGTGATGCGAACAACGGAGCAAGGAACTCCAAGATACGCCAACCGCCAACTTCTCAAAACCCAAATCCCACCACTGTTCTCGATATAATTTTTATTTTTAACTTAAAATACCCCGAGACCCGCCCCGGAAATTAACCGGGACGACCCTTCCGGGTTTGACCTGCCCCGACCCCAGTACATTGTCTTATCATAAGAATGGAACCCGGGGTTTGTCACTACGTTGGGCTTAGGGAATGGAGAAGACTATACAAAAATAATGAAAAAGTCGACGTGGGGACTGAAGAAATAAAAAGGAAAAGAATTTATCGATTTAGGTTAAATAAAATCCTTAATAAAATAATGATTTATTAAAAAACTTTAAGTTTTAAAATATTTTTGTTTAATTTTAAAGTTAATAAAAAATAAAATTTTAAGTATATGTAAAATATATTTTTTAAGTATAAGATTAATATTTTATTTTATTTGGAGGGGTGGCTTAAGTCAGTCCCCCAAGCCTCTTCATAGATTCGCCATTGTTCTTCTGGGAGAATTGGGTTTTGTTTTAAACAATTAAATTTCATTAAAAAAAGACAACGTCTAAATTACAAAATATAAATAGAAATAAATAAGAAGTTTATTGATTTTCTCTCATTAGTTATATTATATATAGTCTAGTTGTAAAGTAACTAGATACGATATTTTAGAAGGTTGGTCTTTCATACTTTTATCGTAGAAGTCTTGTAACAACTTTTCTTGTAACACTCCCGATCAAAGGAAAAATTGTCGTTCTTAGTGAACTCCTTAAAGACAACTTCAGAAAACTTATTAACTTGTTTTTTATATTTTTTATTTTTTTCTATCCCTATACGTCAAGACAAACACTCAATGACATTCCATATATAGTAGCCCTAAGGGGGAGGATTGGTGTGCCAATTTTTGCATAACCTTCGAAAAATCTTTTAATCCAATATCTTGACTATATTGAGTAAGAACTGAAATATTTATTATTTTTCATAATGTGAATTTCAGATGCCCAGCCAAAAGAATTAGAAGAGACTTGGAATCAAAGCAGTTGAAAAAAAAGATGATTTTTAGAATCTTTTTCCAGATTGTATAGTAAGCAAGAAAAAGATAATTGCACTTTCCAATCAATTTTCTAAACGTGTTCAGATGATATCATTTTACCCTCCAAAAGAAAATAGAGAATTTTCTTGACACCTTATGACTTCTATTTCTAATACTTTCTATCATTTCCCTCAACTTGTTTATAAGAGTATCAGATTTCCGCATAATCATCAATCGTGTTATTGATTATACAATCTAAATATTTATTTACTAAATTTCTTTATGAGACGAAAACTTTTTAAAAATACAAATTCACAATAGGTATAATTTAAATATTTTTAAATGTCTTCCATTTAATATACCTATCTTAGATCTATTTTAACAAAATAGAATCACTCTTATTTCAGTATTTTGACATTCTTTTAATGTTGTTTACAATAGTGACGTGAGTGATAATTGGAAAAAATTTAACCCCTGATCCCCTTCCCACCGAAAAATAAAAAAATGGAAGATGAGAATTGGATGAGGATCCGATTTAGGTGAGTCGTGAAACCGATAAGCAGATGTCATCTAGAAGATCAGTAGAAGTGAGAGTTGAACAGAAGATCAGTAGATCCACTCCGATGATCAAAATTTCCAATCTGTTTATCCCGTCTTTTATCTCCGGCCAACTGCGCCGGTTACTTTCCAATGAATCAATTAAGAACACACAGTTCATACCACTATACCAAACTACTGCAATCCTGCAATACTTTCCGAGCATTGCAACAAATCCACGCCCAGATCATCACCACCCTCAGCAGTAACCAGCAAGACACAATTCTCGCCACGAAGCTCATTTCACAATACTCACAACTGCATGGCATCTCATCTCTGCCTTTTGCTCGCCGGATCTTTGATGGAATAAAGAACAAAGACGTATTCCTATGGAATGTTATGATCCGGTGTTACGCCACCTTTGGGCATTCTTCACAGGCTACCACTTTGTATGACCAGATGGTGCAGATTGGAACCAGACCCAATTGTCACACCTACACCTTCGTCCTCAAGGCCTGTTCTTCCCCCGCCGCAAACACCGGTGGTGACTTCGGAAGGAGAAAAAATGCTATCCATTCCCGCATCTTCAAATGTGGGTTGGACTCTAATCTCTATGTCAGTAATTCTCTCCTATCGTTCTACGCTAAGTTGGGTGACTTGATTTCTGCTCGGAAGCTGTTCGACAAAATTACGGATAAAGATTTAGTCACTTGGAACTCCATGATCACGTCTTATCGTCCCGGCCAAAGTACGGACGCTCAACTTCACGAAGCTCTCATCCTCTTCCACCGGATGCTACAGTCGGACACCATATATCCAGACCACTTCACCTTCATCTCCATTCTTCCAATTTGCTCAAAGCTTTCGTCTATCAAAGAAGGTTTATGGATCCACACCCAAATAATCAAATCCATCATTCCTGCCTCTCATACAATCGCCGGTGGACTCATCACAATGTACGCCACATGTGGACGTCTTCAGACAGCTCGTATTCTTTTCAATTCCATCCACCACAAAAATCTCATTGTCTGGGACGCCATGATGAGAGCATATGGCATCCACGGCCATGCCTCCCAAGCATTCCAACTACTAACCCAAATGATAGAAACCGGCATCTCTCCAGATGCAATCTGCTTCACTTCTGTGCTCTCCGCATGTAGCCACTCCGGAATGGTCGAGCAAGGTGAAAAGGTCTTCGACATGATGGACAAACACGACGTGGAGAAGAACGAGGTCCATTACGCATGCATGGTGGATCTGATGGGACGTGCAGGAAAACTACAGGACGCAGTTGAATTCATCTCCAACATGCCGTCGAATGTTTTAATGTCGGGGAAGGATGTTTGGGGGGCGTTGCTCGGTGGTTGTAGGATTCATGGAAACTTGGAGCTCGCCGAGGAAGTTGCGGAGAAGCTTTTCTGTGTTGATCCTGGCAATGCCGGAAGGTACGCTGTTCTGGCAAGGATGTACGAGGATGCGGGTCGATGGGAGGATGAGGCGAGGGTGAGGCTATTGATGAGGGAAAGAGGTGTAAGGAAGCCTCTTGGATACAGTGCGATTGAGGTGAAGAGGTTGGTCTGTGTATTTGGAGTGGAAGATGAGTCATATCTGTTGTCGGAGGAGATTTATCAAACGCTAGATTTGTTGAGACTTGGAAGCTTCTCCGACGAGGGGGGGGAGGAAAAAGAGACGGAGATGTGCTTACACTTGTATATGTGTTAGAAAGTCAATACTACAGTATTTATTCTGTTGCAAGTGAAGAATCCAAACAAGGATATGTGTTGCAAGTGAAGAATCCACATGTATGAATTGATGAATGAGTTTTAACTGTTTAACGCCTGCAAATCTGTTATAATCGCCCAAAGATCGAAGAGAACTTTTTTAAAAAAAGATTTATTAAAGATTTTTTTTAGGGTTTGTAACTTTATATTATCTAATTATTAGGATTTATAAATTAAGATAATGATTAGTTCTTTTACTTCTTTAATCCCATCAAACCGAATGCTCCTCCTCAAAAATCAAAATGACACTCAATTACTCAAACGCTTTTCCAATCCGACAATCTCGTGATACAATTTAACTTATTTTCTACATCAACCATTTCTACAACAAACAATTAATTAATTGTAAATTTCGGGCAGAGTCGAAAAATTAATTGCAGAGTTGCAGCATGGACCAGCAAGGTGAATAAACATTAAATAGAGACAGAAATTAATATATACTGCTTATCACAAATTAATATAATGATAACAGAAATTTCTTGAATCAGAAGCGTTGGATTAAACCCATTTACACTAAAAATGTTTAAACTCAATCCTAAACCCCAAACTGTGAAACTGTGAAGAACATTAAACACCAGTAAACTGAGAACACAACTTACACAAACAAGCAAAAAGAAAGACAAATTAAATACCAGTAAATTGTGAAGAAAGAATACAGAAAATATGAACACGAGAGGGTGGTTATAGTTCTGAGAGAATAGCTGGGATGTAGTGTGAGAGCTCAGCAGTGAGTGATTGAAATCCATTCACAAGCTGTGTGTGAAAATCTTGATCTTCGTCTCCAATTAGTCTGAAATGAACCCGAATTGCACGCTTACAAACTGCCATGAATTCTAGAAGAGCAGCGATTAATTGTTGTAATTCCTGAGACCGGAGTCTTGTTGCTGGCTCGCCAGATAAAAAAGCAGTGCATACACTTAATACTCCGCTGTTTACCTGCAAATTCAACAAACTTTTAATATTTAGGCAATTCAAAGTTTTAGATAATCCAAGTGTAAATACTGTGAACAAAAGTTATATTACTTGAACAGCAACGCTGCCTTGGAGAATCCTCTGCAGACTCTGGAGTCTAGGAAGTTGGTCGCCTTCCGAACTTCGTGGCTCTTCCAGTTCATTCCTAAGTGCTGCAGTTCGTGTCTCAATCATACCAATTGCATTTTCAACAGGTGAAAATTCTAACGATTCAGATTTAACAACAAGAAGTCGGTTCACTAAAGCAGGAAATGAATCTTCTGTTTCAAGTACTGTTCGACGCTTCCATTGATCTTCAAGACCTCCTTGGGTCTTTCCGTTTTTGGTGAATGGAGTATCAAATAAAAAACGATGAAAGACACGTGCACGTACACCACCAGTAGATAAAGAAAATATTCTCTCTCTTCTGCTACCCAAGTCTTCATCTTCCATAACAGGGTCTACTGCTGTTATCTGCAAATAGCATACTCCAGGTTGCAATTCATCAGCAATCACTTGCCTGGAGTCGGGAATTATATGCAGGGTATGATTTCCATCCATCCTAGACTCATATATGTGACTCAATTTTTCCATTATGTCACCCAACCGGATATGTCTAGCTTCTCGATAAACATATTCCTTCCCATCTAATTTTCCAAATTTATCACCATAAAAACCAACTCTGTAATAAGTAGCATCTACGAATGGAATTGGACTTGACTCTTGCTCTAGAATTGACTCATATATGCTTGCTAAAGATGTATGACACTTTGCAAGCTGCCCAAAGGATCTTCTGCTTTTGTATACTGGAATGATTAACTCAAGAATGCTGGCACAAAAATGATATAACTCTGATTGAGAAAATAGTTTATTTCCAAGCTGAAGATATTTCACTGCAGAATCAACGGTAAGTTTGGATGCACCATATCCTTCCACCTCTGCAGCTGAAGCCTCATTAGTAACTGTGTTGCTCACTATGGGACATATTTTACATAAAGCTGCTACATGCTCTTTGTTCCAAACAGCATCGTTTCGCCCAACAAGTGCCTGTGTATTCAATCACATTCATTTGTATCCAATCACAAGCTCCAGAATAACACCTAAAAATCTAAAATATGAGTTACCTGCAAGATAACACCAGCCACAGCAACTGCACACTGAGAAGCTTCAGCCCAAGATTGCATCTCCTGATGCGCATCACATAAATGTAATAACCACATAATGTGGAGATCGGGAACACAAGTATAAGCCACAGCAAGTCTATAAAAGCTTTCAGAAGCTGCATACCTATCTACAGTCAATGTTGAAGCCTGCAATTTACCAATATATGCATCTTGTATTATCTCTGAATATGAATAATTGTATATACATGTCAATGAACTGGTTAAAGTATAGATTTTGGATGTGATGTGCCACATTTATTATTGAAACAGACCATTTTGATGTGAAAAAAAGACAACATTTGCTTACCAAGAGTGCATGCTCCAAGCCTGCATCAACGGCTTGAAGCAGGCAATTAGATAGATGCTTAACCTCTGACCATGACCAACGTTTATCAGCAGAATTTTCAGGAAGTGACTCAAGTACATCAGTGGGAAGTCCACAAGCTTTTAACATAGCAGCACTCTTACCTTCATCAGCCATTTCCTCTAAAGATTTCCTAAGTCTCTGTGCTTCACCACTCTCTTCCAAGAATCCATCAGGTTTCATCTGAGTTACTTGCACATCAGACATCAATTCTGACAAAGTAATTGTTAGCATAACTTTTAACCGAGACATATGGGTGAAATGATAGAAAGAGCTCTGCAAAAAACCAGAAACAAGGCCTAATAAATTATTAAATAAATGTGTATTAGAATTTTTGAATTGTAGAAACATACCCGTACAAGTATCTGAAGCCCAATAACAGCCATTTTTCTGATGGAATCATTCCGAAAAACTGCAAGTCTCAAAAGATGAAAGGCAACTTGCTTCAAGAAACGGTCATTCTCCCTAGCCATGAGAGTTGCGCCATGAAGATTGAAAACCTTATTGAAAACCGCGAAAAAAACTTGCCAGAAGGCCAACGGTTGATTGCGAGAAAAGAGTCCCATAAATATCGATGTGATGCAATCTAGTTTTCCGTAATCAGTGGTGATACTATGAGATGCTGCAGCCAGTGAAAATTTCTCAGTCATCTCTAAAACCTGGAGACTAACAGTGGCACTTAAATTTTCTTCCCAAAGTTCCTGAAAAAAATGCACGATGATTGATGTCAGTTCACATCAGAAATCTAATAAAATGCTGATTATGGCCATAGAAACAACTTACCAACTTTTGCCTCAGAATAGGGTGTAGGGATTCTCTTAGTGCTCTAGCTGAACCTCCAATTTTAGAAGATTGTGCTTGAGCAAGAGCTTCTCTTAAAGAATATGGCTGACCAGGTGAACTCAACTGTGGACTGACTCTGTTCCACAGATAATTACTCTCCGACGTTCCCTGAAATTTCAAAGATATATTCATCACAGAAGTTGAATGTCTTGATTAGCTTTTCTAATTAAAGAGAAGCAATATAAGTGCAGAACTGGACTTTAAAATAAATGGAAAAAAATACCCTAACTTCCTGACGAGATGCTTCAGATAGATACATGTTAATAGCGGGAGAAAGCCTATCAGAGTACTTAGGCGAAATAGGTGCTTCACCATCAGGGCTACGAGAACTGCATCCCAATAACATGCTATCAACTGGTTTTCTGTGCTGGTAACCAAAGTGAGACAAACCAATATATTAACAGCCAAGCAAAATTACTAGTCAATGAAGAATGATGATTCCTATAATTTGTTATGACTAAACTTAATAAAACACCAAGATAAATAACTATATTAATAGCCATACAAAATCACAGAGTAATGCAGGATGCATGTAGCTGTAAGAAATAAGTTACCTCAAAAAGGCCAAGACATTCTTCTAGAAGCTTGAAAAACAATCTTGTTCGGGCAATGCTTTGTTGCCATGCTTTAATAAGTGAATCATCATCCAGATTGCGTAAAATTTGTAATACAGTAATCAAAACCTCACGTTTTTCAACTGCACTTAGATTGTACAGTACGGGAAGATCGTCAAGTATCTACCAATGAAACAAGTATAAAAATTTAATTTTTTTTGTTTTGATAAAAAACAGGAAATACATAATATAAATATAGCTAAAATCTAGATAGTGTGAGAGATGAACATGCCCATAGACCCTATTTTTATACAGTAGTTTTCCTAGATCTGTAGACCTAGGAGATTTGCCACAGAACAAAAGCCTCCCAAAAATTTACGATTAGCATTTCCGCTGCTCTGCTCTCCTTGTGGATTTCTCTCTTCAAGGATATACTTGAGTCTTTTATGATTTCTTTTGTAAGGATCTATGGTGGCATGAGTGTATGGTTCCTAGGTCTCCTATTCCTATCTGCCCACATGTGCCATGTTGTGCACCCTAAGATATTCCAGTGTAACCCCCAGCATGGTGCATGTTTAGGGAATTTTTGACAGGCCTCTGTGAAGTCTCTAATTCTGATGTCCATGTTGGGTGTAGGTACTGGGACATTTGATATTTTCCATATGGATTGTCCTAAAGTTTCTATAACTTTAATAAGGATAGCCCTAGTGTAGTCACAATTAAAGAAGAGATGGCTAATTGTTCCCTCCTCCTTATTGCCTAGCAGACAATTGGGTTGGACACCCCATCTTAATATCTTATTAGTTTACTAAAAGTAGTTAAGTATCCTCAACTGATTCTCCTTAAGATTATTGAG
This sequence comes from Zostera marina, assembly GCA_001185155.1. Lineage (NCBI taxonomy): Eukaryota > Viridiplantae > Streptophyta > Magnoliopsida > Alismatales > Zosteraceae > Zostera > Zostera marina. Next base: position 547,480 of record LFYR01001032.1, on the reverse strand, counting down.
ATTTCGTTACCATTTATGAACATATTTCTCGTCCCAGCAGATCCTTATGGCTAGCTCGTCTAATTTGTTGGATAAAATTCCTCAGCTTGTTACTTGGGTTACCTTTCTTCCATATAATAGTGTAGTTTGCTCCACAACTCATTACATCTCCTATCTCCACATTTTGGCAAATTAGTTGCTTCCACATTGCGGAATCAATTGTTGGTCTGATCTGTATATTTAATTATTTTCTAATGCCTATTCCCTTATATATTTTTCCTTAACCCAATTTATCAGTATGGAAGACCCAACTCCCCCAAAATGGGCAACTCTTTTTAAGACCACTGCCCTAGTTATGATTGGCAGATTCCAATCTCCTAATCCATCTTCCTTCTTAGGGAGTAATATTTTCTCCCATGGTATCCTTTTTCTAGCATCCCATATAAATTGGTAATGACAGCTTCCTAACCTTTGTTATTACTGAACATGGTAGTGTAGTACCTTGTGCCCAGTAATATATACATTACAGCCACTATCCAGTATAACAGTTGGATCCTACCACCATATGATAAACATTTTCCTTTCCACTTAAGTAGCAACTTTTCTTTTGGTTGTATTAACTTCCAACATTGATTATGAGATTTGTTCTTAGATGGGTATTCCTAGATACATAATTGGAAAATGTTTTTCTTGGAATCCCAATATGTTTATAAATTGCTCATTCCCCTGACATATCTTCGACAGAGCGATGGAGCTCTTTCCTATATTTATCCCAGCTCAATGAAAGTATTAAATTCCTCCAATATCCCATCGATTACCTTTAGGGATTTCCAATTTGCTTTTGTGAAGAGCATAACATCATATGCATACATTAGATGTGAGATGGATATGGCCTCATTCACTTGCTAAGTGTCCATTACTGCATGAGTCCATTCAAATGACGTGAGATGGTTTCTGTGCAATTTTGTTTTGTATGAGTGTTGAGAGAATATCCATTACTGCATCAAATAGGATTGGGGAAAGTGGATCCCTCTCTCATTCTTGAATGGGGGTAAGTGTTTTTTTTTTTGAGAAATCATGGGGGTAGGTGTTCCCTCCACTAGAAATGAGAGATTTTTTTTATTTATTAAATATTTCATTGCTGAAAATAAGAGTTGGGTAGTGCCAAAAGTTACAAATACAAATGTAGGGAAATGTAAAAAACATTGTCACTTTCGTATAACTATGACTCCATTTGACTGTGTCAAATGCCTTTCCGAGATCAATGCTCAGACCACCTTTTTGGTGTCCTAATTCTTTAAAAACTATGTACCATTTCATTTGCCAATGGGGTATTGTCACTTATTAAACTCCCTGCACAAAGGTTGTTTGATGTGGAGATATTAAGCTTTGGAGTTACCTTGGACATTCTATCTGCTAATAGTTTGGACTTTGGACAGGATCTTATATATCATACTGACCCTAAAGTCTTCCATTTCTGATGTCTGGGGTGTTTGGGGTATAAGTGTAATGAAGGTGTGATTTGTAGAGGTAAGCAATGGTTTACCCTTAAAGAATTGCCTAATACATTCCATATTAAGCTTTGAAAAATTCAATAGTAAACCCATATGGGCCAGGTGATTTTCCCAGGTTTAAAGGAAAAGAGTGTAACTCTTACCTAATCTTTTGTGGATTGTTGTGTTAGGCATTAGTTCATTTGTGGTGCTACAATTCTAGGGAAAGTGATAGGGATAGGAGCGGTGCCTCCCTCATCCCTAAATAGGTGTGTGAACTGTGAAGTAATCTATACTTTTTCTTTCTAGTGTATAAAACATCTTTAGTGCTGAGTTCTTAGATTTTCTTATCGTAGTGGTTATATACTAAAAAAACTTCTTGTTTTTGTCCCCTAATTTAAGCCAATTGACCTTGTTTCTTTTCTTCATATCTACCTCTTCTTTATCTATTAGTGTTACCTCTAGCTCGAATTGTATTTGATTGAAGATCCACGACGTTTGGGTTTTCCTCTAGTTTCTCAGTTGGGCTCTTCGTACCTGAACTAACTTAATTGAACAGTCTTTCTCTATAGCACATTCCTTTGCTAATATTTTAACTTCCATTGGAGCTTATATAATCCATTCCCCCTAATTGACGTGGCTAACCCTTTTCTGGCCAGCTCCTTGAATCTGGTATCCTCCAGCCAGGTGTTAAAAATCATGATTCTGGATGCTTGCACTTTTTGCGCTTTTGCGCAATTGTGCCCCGAAAGGGAAAAAAGCCTCCACCAGCCAGATCTTCCGGCAACCTTCATTTTAAGCTGATCTATGAGTTTAAAAATTATATATAACCTTCATTTTGACATATTTCAAGGATTGTATATTAAAATATGACTTTTCCTTTTTAAAATAATTACGAATATGCCACTAGGTGTGTTTTTGCATAAATGCTCCTAGTGGTGGCGCATCGCGCAGAGGTGCATTCCAAACCATGTTAAAAATTCTGAATGGATTTATTCCTTTCTCAGCTTGTGAAAGAGTGTTTGCCATGCCTTTAGGGTCACCTGTACCAGAAAAGAACTCTACACTTCTTTGAGGCCATATCTCAAAAAAGCGGAAAGCGCTCCCAATTTCCAGGGAGCGCTTTTTTAGCTTTAACCGCTTTAGCGACGCTTAAAGCGAAAAAAACGGTAGTGGCATAATTGTAAATATTTGCAATTTTAAAAAAAATTGCATATATACCCCTATTTATATATATAATTTTTTCAAAACCTGTACATGTATGATGTATGATTAAACATAAAATATATATAAACCTGTCAATATTTGCCCATCATCTTAAAAATACACATCCAAAACAAATACATCCAAGTTATTTGAAAAAAACTATCAAATCATTTACCCTAATCATCTAGACGAGCACCTAATTTTATATTATCTAGGCGAGGTCTAGGGTTTGGGTAAGAAGTGTGAGTGAAAGTGAGGGTTAGGGTTAGGGTTTGTTAGAAGAGTAGAAAGGGAAATGAAAGAATTTAAGTTCTTCCATTTCGGGTAATGGGTTGGCCCAACCCAGTTACCCGACCCGACCCGCGAACCCGCTAAAAAAAAGCGATCTGAAAAGCGGTCCTAGAAAACCGCTTTTATAGCTTTAAGCGCCGCTTTTAAAACTATGTCTCCAACCATTCTTGGTTATTGAAGGCTTTGTCCAATCTTATTTCTTAATTGCTTGAATGTCTCTCCTATACCCATACTGTTCCATGTGAAATCCCCTCCTATGGCTTGTCTCATGGAGTCGCGATATATTAATTGCTTGTGCAAATTTAACTGGTCCTCCAAGTTGACAAATTCTACACTCTCACCACCTCTCTTCTGGTGATAATAATTTATTGATTTATTCAAATCCCTCCATACCACCCACGGCTTATTTCAGACTTCCCTTCTTAGTTCCTTAGTGCTTATTTCAGACTTCCCAAGGTTTTTGATAGGTACGCATATGCGACCAGACGCTCGCATAGGCACTGTGCACTGTGCAGATCTGACCATTGCCTGGTCGCATCAAAAACCTTGGTCCTTCTAATTTGGTCTGGATTTTGATTCTCTTCTCCAGGTACACTTTTTCCATTGTCATTTTGTCTTTACTTAAATTTCTGTTCTGCTCATTGTTCTTGCATTGGTCTGTCATCTGCTTGGTACCTTCTCCCTGCTCCAAAACTCTCTGATCGAATATTTCTCCCCACCCTGCTCTTCTTGTCTTTTTCTTTCTCTACCTTGTCTGTTTCCCCCAGTCCGTTGATCCTCCTCCTCTCGATTCCTACTAACCAGCTCTCTTTGGTGTATCATTGGCATTCTACATTTCTTACAGTTTGAACATCTTTGTAACTTGGACCTGTAGGATGCCTTGAACTCCATTGCCTCTTATGTTTGTTGAAAATCCCCTCCATGTATCCTTGTTTGGAACTTCATTCCTGCATAAATGTCTTCATATTTCCGTAGTACTTGCCATCTTTTTTAATTTTTATTGTTTCCTTACTTGCTTCTACTCTCTTGCTACACTAGGGGTGTAGAATACTCAATCCGTCTAAGAACACACTACCATAGAAATGAGTTTTTAGCTGATGGGTGATGAAAAATCCCGGGTGTGCCTATCTTGGGCTCTTGGCATCTTATCATTCTTTTGTTGTGGTCTTTCCTATCTTTCTCCAGGAAAAACCACACCTTAGCTCAAAATCTGATTTCACAGGACATAAGACTCCACCTTCCTGTTTCTAGCACCTCTGAGTGGGGTGGAACTCCAGTGAGCAGAACATTACCAGAATTTTTGGGTCGAAGATTGGGGATTCAAATAATCGCCAACCTTTGGAATCTCTTTGCACAAAAAATCATACATGATTTATCAACAACAAAAACAATTGAATGCACAAGATTGAATGTGAAAAGGTATAAAATTTTAAATAGATATTTCATATTTGAAAGAAACATAAAACGATGGAATACATGAGCACAAAAAGATAGTGATCTTTGAATGCAAAAGTAAGTACCTGACCAATCAATGGAAAATATCGTTGAGCAATATATAGTTTCTCTTCTTGCTTCTGATATCTAGAATCAAATTCATGCTTACACATGAGAACCACGAGCATCCGAGCTGCCTAATAGTATTGACATAAAATAAAACAACTGTTATGCATCTTATATAGTTATATCTAGCCTCTCGTACATACAGAATTATTTTTATAAACCAATTCACTCACTTTTGCCCGTAGTAATAAATCTTCATGATCCCAAGTTAGAAAAAGTTCTTGAATCAACATGGATACAAGATAATTTCTATGAAGGGAAACAAAAAGAATTAGCCATCTTTGAGGTTAGTAATTAGTATACATTGGGAAAATTCTAAAATAAAATGAGTTAACGAATTGTGTATTACCTATCTGAAGGATCTCTTCCAGGCATTTCTACAAAAAGATCATGGTCGCAAACTATCTGCAAAAAGGTGAGCTTGCAATCATGGAGAAATGACTGACAAGCCCCAGAAAACTTGTCCATGTATAAAGAAACCTGAAAATTTGAAGTGAATAAGCTAAATTTTTTTAAAAAAAGAATAAAAGATAAAATTGAAATATTGAATTATGCTGTGCTAGAGTTCATTTCCTTCAAATGAATGACAATAAAGATATTACAAAAAACTGGAAAAAAGCACTGGTGTAAGTACTAAGTAGTAAATGATGATATCCTAATTCATGGTTCAACATGAAATACCATGTAATAAAATACATCACTCAACAAGAAGTTGTGAACTACACATACCGATTGCATAATCACTCTATAGTAATTAAAAAAGTGAGCTGTCAGGTTAACTTTTTATTGTTTTTTTTATTTTTAACAATTGTGTCAAATAATCTGATAAAAAGCAATGGCCTCTAATGCACAGGCACAATTGGGTTACTTATTAAAATTAAAGTCGTAGGATCACTAGAATGTGTACCAGCTCAAATACTTGGCGGGGTTCTATAACAGACAAAAGATCATAACAAAAGAAGGCAAGACTGCTATTCAAGCGCTTAGCCAAGCTTAACCCCTTCTTGCAGCGCTCATGCACCTCAGTTAAAAGACAATCATATAATTGCATAATACATCTGAATGCACTCTCTTTCAGCTGTAAAGGTTGAATATCTTCACCTGCAAGATAATAAAAAATTATCACAGTACTCTATTATTGTCTCTAAAAAAATCAAGCTTAATGACTCAGAGTAACAACAAAAATGAAATAATATCTAACTAAGAAATCATAATCAAGTTAAGAGAGTTTTCATTTTTAAACTATCTGTTAAACCAATTGATTATTGTAGATGAGTATGTAAATTTGAGCTATTTTCATGAAAAGGCGTTACCTGAAGGAAGATTATGATGAAAAAGTCGATTTTGCTCTAAGGACATTGACTTTACAATCAATTCCAAGAAAAACCAAGCCATTGCCAAAACATCATCATAAACTGGCCCTACACGGTAGCCTTTAGCCTAATAGATATTAATAAAAATAATTAATAATGAAATACTTGCAGAATTGATAATCCTAGACAATCTGTAAGAAAATATTAAATAAAATCTTAGAGAACGAAGTATAATATTTTCATGATATATTTTTTTGATGAAGTTAAATTCCATTAAATGGAAACAGAGCTCATAAATTACGATTTGTTTCATAATATTGGAGGATGGAACTTATTGATGGAGTAAATAGAGATGTAATTAGCTTCTAATAACTTAAGATTGACCCTATATAGGGTTAACAATATATTGGATATACTAAAGATTCCCTAGATGCTAAATACTTGCAGAATTGATAATCCTAGACAATCTGTAAGAAAACATTAAATAAAATCTTAGAGAACGAAGTATAATATTTACATGATATATTTTTTTGATGAAGTTAAATTCCATTAAATGGAAACAGAGCTCATAAATTACGATTTGTTTCATAATATTGGAGGATGGAACTTATTGATGGAGTAAATAGAGATGTAATTAGCTTCTAATAACTTAAGATTGATCCTATATAGGGTTAACAATATATTGGAAATACTAAAGATTTCCTAGATGCTAATTATTCTAGTAACTCCAATACTCTACAACTATAACAAAACTAAAAGGAAAACCATTAATAAACTTACCTTACTACGAGCCAAACTGCCCCATACAGTAGATAAACCATTATATACTGGTGTTTGTCGACCTCCAAAGTCATCAAATGCAAAATCAACGTAATTAACAAGAAAGCGATTTCTTTCTGACCCGTCGGACGATTCCTGCTGCACTCTGCAAAAACCAAGAATTTGATTTATTGAATGATAAAAATGTAACTTTTTTTACAAGAAGTAAAGGTTCATTAATAAAAATGAAGGACAATGTCCTGAATATAATTGAATAAGAAAAAGATAGAAAAAACAAGAGGGATGGATTGAAGTCATCGAACCCACCGACTATCTCCTATATAGCTATAGCACTTGGTGATTAAATGACTTTGTTATCTCAAGAGGTCGGTCTCCCAAATTTGCATAGTAGTCTCCTTTAAATCTTTGATTGTGAGTAGCAGTTATTCTTAAAGATCCAATTAACACTCCAGAGACCAGAACATAATTGAGAACTTGATGGGCATCAATGCCCTCAGCCAATGTGTCCTTGTGACTCTTAGTTCTAATGTTTTCCGTGATGGACCCTAAGTTCCTCTTATTACCTCCAATTTTTTAGATTACCTTATAGTCAGCCCCACAATCTAGGCAGATATTAATGTCTTCCTTGGCTGATAATAGGAACTTCCATTGTGCTGAATCCGGGGTAGGCTTGACATGGATATCTGAGAGGGTCTTCCTTTTGATATATCTTTGATTCTTTTCTATATCCAGGTCGAGAAGATGAATGAGATCTTGTCTTAAAAGTTTACTACCCTTTAAATGGGAACAGTTGAAACTATGAGCTGTCATAGGGAGGTTTCTCACCCCTAAACCTCCCTCTTTCTTTGTAAGGATCATTTGGGGGCAGGGATTACCCTTTCTACCATCACATACAAACTTGTAGGGTAGCTTTCTGACTTTGTGGGTGACAGAAGCTGAGAGGGTGATACCTTCCTTGTGTCCAATAGATGTATTTTCCAACAATTGTCCAGTTAACTAGTTGGATCAACTTCCATCTATAAGTCCTAACAATAATTTATCAGGAAACAGCGAAGTAAACTTATGAGCAAATTGAAGGTTCAAAGTAGGATTGTGTGAGTGATTTTTTGGAGGTAAATGTCACCTTACACAAACTCTGACACGTTTACTGTCATTTTTCTTATCTTCTTTTTATATGAATATTAACGAGTTAAGTCTCAAGACATGCAGTACTTACAAGAAATATATCAATTACATAAGATTTTAAAATGGATACTATAAAAGAATCCAAGACCTCAGATAGTAAGAATCTGAAAGGGACTACTACTACTGTAGTTCATGAAAAATTTAGGATCATAAAAGAAAATAAAACACTATGAGATTGTTTTATAGTGATAAAAAATTAACCTTGTTAATATATTCACCATAGCTCGAAAAGCAGCAACCTGAAATAAAACAAAGAGGAATAATAATAAAAATTATTGTCTTCTAACAGACATTTATCGTCAATAGATTAAAACATTGTCATCACAATGGACAGAAGGTTGGAGCAAAATTTAAGAAACCTGAAGAGTTTCTACACCATCACCAATCAGATGAAGAAGCATGTTGAGGATTGGCTGCAAAAATTGCAGTAAAGCGGTAGAATCAACATTCTTTAAACTGTTGATGGCCTGCACACGAAGTAAAAACATTCTCAATTTTCAAAAAGAAAGAAAATTTGGTTCAAAAAAAATTTTTTGACGCTAACAACAGAAAAAAGACATGTTAAGAAGTCATAACTCAAAAGCATGTGAAAACCAAGTGGTTCAAATCAAGATTGGGTTAAAACAATGATTATATGTTATAAATTTTTATAAGTATATATTTTCAAGAAAAGAATTTTAGATCAAATTTGAAAGAAAAAAAACAAATGTAGCCAGCTCGAGTATCAAACCTTTCCTAATATTCAAAAAAATTAAAAGAACACACAACAATGAAAAAATATCTTGAAGAAAAGGGGAAAGAAAATACAATGCAACACCAAAATTTAAAAATAGATCGGTACCTCAAGAAGTTCAGAACCCCAAGGTGCACTGGTGCGAAGGTTATTCCTGTCATATTCAAGAAAAAAATCTCTAATCCGCTCATTTATTGGGTATAAAGAAGAACACATCTTCAAGCGTAATCTGAAAATATTTTTTCCATCTTCGAGATAATCCAGTCTCTCCTTCAGTACAATAGTACATGCAAAGAGAAAATGTCAACTTATCAAAACCAGCATTTCAATTTTCAAAGTTAAGACAAAAGGTTCAAATTAAGTGAATTTATTAATTATTTATTCAGTACAAGTTGTTAGAGCATAAAGAAAAAATATATTGGTAAATTGTTGAATTGCATAAGGGTCGCGCCCTCTTATATTGAGAGGACAAAATGCAACCATTAAGAAATAAAATATTAGATTGATTATAAATTAATCACTGATAACAAATGAATTGTCTCGCATATATACTGTTAGTTCTTGGCTTCTTGCCAATTCTAACATATTCTTATAAAGATAATACAATCCAAGTAGAAAGCATGACTGCCTGAGTGAATAATTATGATGAGATATGAAAACCAAACATATCAAGAAACCATTTCCTAAGAATTGAGAGTATCCTTATTCCTTCCAAGAATAAGATAGAATAATAGATGAGATGAAAAATGAAGAATAAGATAGAATATAAACTAAGCTTAACATGTCATTAATTCGGGCATACCTTGCCACCATCCTGGAGATAGTGTGGAACTAGTTCTCTCATAATGGGTAAATATATGTCAGATTGTAACCTACAAGAAAATAGAAAAATCATTATCTACGGTAAAGTTTGAGGTCAATTTAAACACAATTTTAAATTACTCATGAATTGATGATAGGAGTGTGACTAGAAAAACAAGAGAAAGTTCTTAAATAAAGATGATATCTGTTGCTTAAATGAATGGAATTATTTATAGGTGATTTTAAAAGATAAAATGCACATAGACTATAACTTCCAGTAGTAATTTTCTCACAATATAATAAGAAAGTAAACTCTCTTTAAAGAAAAGAAACATACTGAACATGAGTGGACAATGGAAGTGCTGAGTATCCTATAATTACCTGAAAAATAAAAAAATTATTTGTTGAAATTTAGTGACAGAAATGAGTGACAACTTGGATCAGTGTAACAAATAAACATAAAGAAAAAGAAAAACTTACAGGCTTTGGAGCTTCAAGCTTTGTTTGAAGATCAACATGAAAGAAAGTAAAGAGAATATGGTGTTGTGGTGTTAATAAAGCTGGAAGGCAAATTTTAATCTCATCGTGGTAGCAAGCAAGTCTAGAACCAACTGAAACTTGTGTGTGTGCCCATTTTTGAAGTGTTACTCCCGGCTCGTGTGAATACATGGCCTTGGGAAAAAAAATAGAAATTCAAATTTATGAAGATAAGATGTCAAATATAATTTAAATATAAATGAGGAAAAAATACCTCCAAAGGCTGCCTAGAAATATCAATAGTATCCTTCCTCAGTTCTACCCTAATGAACATATTTCTTTTCCGGCACAGATTAACAGACAAGGGGTACAAATAGAGGCAATGCAGAAGTTGTGAATATGGTTCACTTCTTGTCATCTCACGGAAATCAAAAGCATGAAACTGTCAAAGTAACAAAATTAGTAACGTCGTAGAAAAGGTTTTATGCTTACTTCATTATAGTTACTATCGAAGGGATTTTTTTTGGAGAAGTGAAAGGTTACTTTTAAAAAATACAAAATCATTACATCTGCAGGAGAGAGAAACACTGGTAAAGTTGTAAAACATGTTGAAAGATGTATTCCCCATGATCAATTATTACTTACATCATCTGAAGAGAGAAAAGAATGACTGCCAGAAGCTGGAACATTCCTGGAAGCAGCTTTTCCATTAACTAAACTGCACCTTGAGTTATTAGTCAAAAGTCCATTAAAGCTAATATTCTGATTTTTAGTTTCAGCAAAATGAACTCTACTTTCAACTGGTCCATTCCCACTCCCATTTTCTGAAATACTGTCATTGGAAGTGTCAGTGGGATGGAGCCTTTCAACCTCCAACCTCAAGACTCCTTTAATGGACTTGTGTACCTTACGTTTGGGATCCTTGTACATATAAGAGAATATGTAAAGAACAAAGTATTGCATACTAGTGCTGAAACAAGACATAAAATGCATATAGCTTATAACAAATATTCTATTTTTTGATAAATGGTATAACAGATAATATTTTGGCTTTTTTCATGCAAATATTATTAATGTAGTCACTAGTTGTGATGTCGTGTAGATTGATACAGTGGTACATTCAATAAAATTTTATATTTTGAATTTTCAATATTTAAGTAAAGCTGATTCCAGATTCCTTTGAATCAGTGTCCGGTTCCTAAGTTACTTTTTACATGATTATAAACAAAAGAATCCTGACTTCTAAATATTCGTTAATTTGGTAAGAGTGTGATACCAAAGAATACATACATGTAACAGTTTTACTTTCAGGTGATATTTATCTATAAGCTTAAATAATTTGACAAAAATAGCAATAGTCTTCTTTGATGGTATGAATCAGAAAAGAATTTCATGGTGAAAGCAACATAAATAATTTCTAGTTTATTATGTATACCTCAAGTGACTCCTCTGTGTAGTTCTCCTTAACCTTATTTAGGTTAGATATCTCAACAATAACAGAATCTCCACATGTATATTGAGTCTGTTTACTATCAAAACCATTTCTAGCAGAAGGCTCTAATCCACTATCTTGAGAAGCAAACCCAGATAAACTGGGAGCAAGAGGACTACTGGGTGAACCAACTCCGGTAGTGGAAACATTATTCTCAAAAAGAGGAAGGATGGTCCAAGCAAATGGCTCTCTGTACGGCATGATGCGTGACCAAATTTGCAATCGTTGTTTTTCCCTGTCCGTCAAGTGAACCTACCACACCAAATCTCCAATTAACCATGAAGCTTTAGTAAACATAAATAATAACATTTTTTTTAAATATCAGAAACCAGCATAGCAATAAAATCAATATCAGAAATTCAAAACAAATGGCATCTAGCATCTTAAAGACGTCTATCTTACTATTGATTCATCGATGTTTATTTTCCTAATTCCTGTAAAATTTTCATCTGACTGCATAATTTCTAACTATAAGCAAAAAAATTTGATAAGTTGAAATTTCATTAGGAATGAAGTGGGCCTTGCCCAGGTAATACATAAGCATAAAATAAAAAAGCCTTAACAGACAAGCACTGCATAGGGACAGGTAAAAAATTACGCACCACTCTCCCCCTTGGGGCTACTATGGAATGCTATTGGGTGCTTGTCGTGGCATATATGGACGGAAAAAAATAAAAGATACAGACAGCATGTTAGTAGGTCTCCTGAGGTAGTCCTTAAAGAGGTCATTAAAGACATCAGTCTCTCCTTTGATCTAGAGTGTTACAAAAAAAGATGTTGTCACCCTTTGGAGACATCTATGATGGAAGTATGGAAGACCAACCTCCTGAGCCAGCGTATCTAGTTATTGTATAACTAAACTACATAGCTAATGGGAGAGAGTCAATGAGTTTTTGCTAATTTCTTTGTACTTCTGTTTTTATTTCTATACTCTATGTAACTTGGGCATTGCCCTTATTTTTTTAATGAAATTTAATTGCTTTCAAAAAAAACAATGAATAAAGCAGAAATCAGAGTTATCCTAAACCTAACTATAAGTAATTTGATCAGATGTGATTAATTTGAAGCAAGGTTCGGGATGTGCCTCTGCACGATGCGCCACCACCTGGAGCATTTGAGATTGCCAATGGCATTTTCGTAAATATATAAAAAATAAGGGGAATTCATATATCTTTAAATATCAATCCTAAAAATAGGCATGTTAATAAAATAATCAATTAATTTTTTTTAGCTAAAAATATATTAGATAGAAAAATTATTATAATACATATATTTATTAATTATTATAACACCCTATAATTAATTCATTGTAACACTATAATTTATTTATTTAACACATATACACTTTATTTAGTCTCATATTGATAGGATATAAAAAGTGCAAAGAAAATTCTATAATTTATTTAACTACACTTTTTTAGTCCCATATCGATAGAATTCAAAAAACACAAAGAAGATTGGTCTATAAATTAAGATTCATTTTGTCTTAAAAACATGAAATCTTAAGAGTGGAAGGAGCTTATATTAAAAATAATATAGCTCTTTTCATGGACCAATGTATAAATTTTTGGCATACAAATTTATAAGGTCTTAAAATATATTTTTTATTATTTTTTGACCTATGTTTTTATTTAATTCAGGGCCAGTTCCAGGTAGGATCGGTCTGAATCCGACCCGGATCCGGCTAAGAGAAATGCGCCAGGCACATCTCCCTTTGGAGGCGCAATGGCGCATAAGCGCGCATCCGATTCCTTGGTTTGAAGTACTTCAAATATTGTGTTATTGGCTATTTGAATTAATTGCTGAAATGTCTGTTAAGCATCTGAATTAAGTACATTGTGTATTCAATAATTAATGAAAATAATGTGAAGAAAAATAAAAGTCTTACAGGCTCCTTGCGAGAATAAACTGATTGAGAAACCCCACCATCTTCGGTGACAGGCTTCTCCAGCTGGATAAGCAGGCAAATAGAAACAGATGGGGTATCTAATGAAAAGATTCCTTTTCGGTTCAAAGATAAGTTAACCTGCAGAAGAAAGGTTAAAGAAAGATAAAACCACATTGATATTTAAGAGAGCAGACCATAGTCCATACTTACATCATTTTCCTCAGTTGGGAGTGCGCGAAAATAGAAGTCTTCCGACAATCTTTCTTTTCTCTCCTTATTATACAAGCATATCGTGCCATAAAAAGGCTCTGCTAAATATTAAATTTAAATTCAGTACCGAATTAATTATTTAAAGTTTAAAGTGATTGTGGATCTCAAGTCTATCAAGTACTTGCCTATTAATCCAGCTTGAAATGATAAAGATAGAATCTTCACAGATATCTTCAGTCGGCTGAATTGAAATACAGGAAATTAGACGACAGTTGAAATCTAAATAGATCAACAAGTTTCAGAATTCCTAGCATGGTTTGGTCCAGGGATGTGCAAACCTGCAACATTGTGTCGGATAAGGTTCGGGGATCCTTTGACCAAAAATCATTGATCTCTCATTTTCCCAGTCAAATGCAGGTTCATATGCTGGCAATGGAGACTCGCCAAGATGCTGATAAAGAAGAAATATTTAAAGAAAACAAAAGATTAAAAGAAAACATACCACGTTAGAGAATGATACATACCACATTAAGTATTTTCCCTCGTGAAGTGAAAGATACCCTTCCTGAGGTACTTGGAATGTCTTCATCGGAAACATCCTCAGTTCTTGAATGCCTCGCGCTGGAAAGTTGCAGTTCTGTGGGAAAAAGAAGTAAAATAATGTTCTTAGGCTTTAGCATCCAGATAATCAGATGTATATGTTAAAAAATGACAATCCTCACCTGTTTCTATGTCAGTATCAGGTCCTTCAAACACCTGACTTTGGAAGGATAAAGGGGGTATGGCTTCATAATGACCATACTTGAGATCATCCTTCACCCAAACTGCCTTGTAGCAATCCACCAATTCATTCAGATGCGGCCACTGCTCCAGATTGTCATTCAACTGATGATACATGCAAATTTTTTAAAAATAATGGTATTTTTCCATGTTCAAGTGAAATAGTGAATGAGTGAAGAAAAACAAACAAACCATGGGGTCGAATTCCAAATTTGGGGGACATGGATGACGCGAAATTTTTCTGAACCGGCATCCGTTTGATGATAAATTCTCCATTCCCTAAAATAGCATGCACGCACATTTATAAAATTCTAAATTCACGAAAATAAACAAATGCAAGAAAAATTAGTCGCGTCTGGACCTGGTAATAAAAACCGAAGCATAAAACCCCCAAACCCTAAGAAAACATCAGCAAACAGTTCCATTGCAGCTTAGGAATCGGGAAAATCCGCAATGAACTAATGAAAAAAAGATATTACAAATTTTCTTAAAACTAGACCCATAGATTCAACCCAAACAAAACATGAGAAACAAAGAAGCAGGTATCTCTTTCTTCAAAACAAAGAGAGAAGAAAGGAGGAGGGGGAATAAATTACAGTAGTCGGATTCTGAAAGAATCAACCGGAGAACTGAATCCGTCGAACAGCACGACAAACACACAGATCCAACTCTAAGAAAAGAAAGAGCAATAGCAGCAGTAAAAACTCCGATCTTGGCCGAAACCCTAATAAAAGCATCCGATCCCACACACTCCTTCCCTTCCCCCGCACAATGCCACTACTACTACTCTCAGAATCCGTCCCAGTACCCTTCTCTGTCTCTTCCTCTTCCTTCCAGTTCCAGAAAGAAAAAGAAAAACCTCCCTAATAGCCCACTCTCCTTGTGCAGCTGCACTTAGTTTTAGACTTTGTGTAAAAATAAGAATAAGAATTAATTAATGACAATAATATCTGCCAGCCAACTAGCCAAGCCTACTGTAGTGAGTAGTGAGTGGTGACTAATGCTATATTACTTACTGTCCTGTGTTCTGTGTCTTGACTCTTGAGTGCTCTTGATTAGTGCGCATTAATCTCGGTTTGGATTCTCTATCCCTAAAATAGCTATGTGCAAAAAAGAACACAAAGAAGTTGGTAGAGTGGATGGATTTGTTGAACCAAAACAGCAACTTAAAGGGATCAAGCAGCAGGTGAGCATAAGTGAATTAAGCGCTGTCTGATCTTTCAAATCCTCCCACCACCAGTCCACCATTTTGTATTTGTTTGTTTGTTTGTTTGAGAGTAATTGTTGGAGACGTGAGTGAGATTAGTACAGCAAATATCCAAGTCATATTCGAGGGAGTAATATTAGCAGAAAAACAAGAAGAAGCAGCAGCAGAGTTGTGGTGTTCAACCGCTCAATCATTGATATGCGTGGATATGCAGAGAACTTGGTCTATCGATCCAAGATATTCAGATTTTAAATATTATTTGAGAGAATCTAGGCAACTTACATGTGTTCAGTCTTCGTAAACTAGCCATTATGTGACAAATTCAAGCTCTCTGCCAATTCACAACTTGCCAACTTGCACTCACTTGTCTGTCCATGAAATGAAATCACATGATTCTCATCTGCTCTCATCTATATTTCTATATACATGTTAATTACTGCTAATTACCAAATACTCAATTACTCATGCAAGCAATACAACACAAGGTTGAATGATTTTCAGTATTATTATTAAAGATTAGGATCAACTGTTCTAAGTTAAACAAAAACTCTACCAAATTGGTGAACAAGCAAGGGATTCATAAATTAATTAACATACGACGTACTTGACACATTCGTAAACTAGAACTGAGCAATAAACAATTTAATTCAAAAATCCCACCCACACTCATACATCATGTATATGTAGTTACTATTTCTCTGAAGAAGATTGATAAAACCTAGGCCTTGGACGGATTCGGTTCGAATAGTCTGGATCCGTCTGAATAATATTCGAATAGGAAAATTCAAATCTGAATTCGAATAACTTTTATAGAAAATTTTAGAAACCTTAAAATAAAATTATAAAAATATAAAATCATCTTCAATAAAGTTAATTAATAGTCAATTAATCACAATAAATTCGAAAGTCAATCTGTTTATATTTATTCGGATATCCGTATCCGAAATTATCAACCGAATTCTGATTTTAACGGTGGATATTGTAGATATCCGAATCTATCTGAAAAAAATTTGGATATTAATCCAAATTCGAAAGCAGATACGAATACGGATTTCGTTATACCATTTACATGAAACCCACCTCTACACTCTACTATCTATTCCTCCATTATTTCTTGATACATCTAAAATCCAAAAATAGGAAGAAAAAACACTTAAAAATTATAATAAACTTAAAACCTCATATTTTACAATTTATATTATATAATAATGATTTAGAAAAAGCTTTCTTTCAGAACGGAACAGTGAAAAACTTTATGAGAATGTAATATTATTTATTTTTATTTAAGAACATCATTTTTAATATTATTTGTTTATTTTTATTTAAAACGAAAGAGAATTGAAATTTCTCATTACTTGTTCTTTCATTATGAATCCAAAAATGAGAGAGAGAAAAAATATGATTTCTATTAATAATTCATTATGTTCTATAAAATTCTTAATAAAAAGCATACCAGATGAGTACAGTACAGTCTACATATATATGAGAGTTGAAAAGGATATTTATCTTTCTTAGTACCAGAGTTAGTTCAAATCTTTGGCAATTCACTATTTTTCCGTCAGATTCAATATATCACATGCTCTTTGATAGGCTGTTGCTGGATCAACCCATTTGGTTATTGAGTCCGTTACAAATTTACAATATAGAAAATAAAATATTAAATGCATGTATAATTATTGTCATTTCTAGAGTTTAGAAGTGGAAACGGATCGAATATGCAACAATAGTCAATAGGGCATAAGGGAAATTTCTCCTTTCGCCTAACACCTTTACATAGGAGTGGTCGAATAACCCAAGCCCACCCCTACTTCTAAGCTTCTAGCTATGGGTATAAATGGATCGGGTCTGGACTTGTTGGCTTAAACTAGGACTTATGAAGTTGGTCCAGATCTGAACCAAGTCAGGGTCCAAATAAGGATTTTTACCTTAAAAAAATTAGTAAAAGTTTAAAACAGAAAAACATAAAATAAAAATTCAATTCAAAATATTATATAATAGTCTAAGTATTTAGATATTTATTTAATCATGCGGAATCAAAAAATCACAGTTGCTGGGAAAAGAAAAAAAACTTAAAATATATCTTGTGTTTAAATTAGGGTTGTATAATTGTGTATTTAAAAAAAAATAAACTAGGGTAATTTCCATCAAATTTCTAAGGCCAAAAGGTCTTTCCGTTTTGTCAACACATCGATGAGACATAAATGGTATTTGGAGTTAGTGCAAGATTTGCAAGAGTTCAACTTGCGGGCATGATACTCTAAAGGGAGAACGTTGGCTGATATCCAAACTCGCCCTAAAGACTCTCTGATCGATTTGGTCTAGCATCCTGAGAGCCAAAGAGAATATCGATTTATGCTTTTCTGTAGGGCTGGAGCCTCACTCAGGTAGTGGAAATATGAATTCGGGTCATATAATTAAAAACAAAATTATCACCGACAACCATGTCCGACGTCCCTCTGGCCAATGGGATGTGGGCATGCTGTATTTCTAAGATGGTCTTTTGTTTATGTAGATCGAGATGGAGAAAGCTAAGAACATTCAACAAATTGAGAATTTAGGGGGTAACAATGCCGACAAAATGTGTCATATGCGACGTAACTGAGGAAACAACAACTCACCCATTTTTCAATTGCGGCTTCAGCTGGACTCTTTGGAATAAATTTACACGATTGACAGACTATGCTCTATGGAAGACTATGGGTATTATATCGATAAAACAAAGAGACATTAGAGTGAGTAATATCATCGAAAGGATGTCTAAATTCAAAAAATCAGCACCATGCTGATGACTACATTGAAATGCACTTGCAGTATATGTATGACATCTTTGGAGGGAGAGAAACCTACGATATAAGGAGGGGCTCTTTCAGCCGATTAAAGTGATCATCGCAAATGATTTCATGCGAAATTTGGCTACCATCTGTGACCACCGACTATATAAAAAATCGCACATGTTAATCTTGGAAGATACAACTATCAGAAGATGAGAGAAAGTTTCGTTATTGGTTACTAACTTACAAGTCGAAGATTAACAAGTTTTACTTATTTTACACTTCCTATCGTACTTTTTTTAAAAATTTTATTTGTATTTTTTTTTTAATTTAAATAACCTTTAAAAAAATAGGTAAGTTTTTTTACTTTGGTCTTTGTACAATCATTTAATACTGTGATATTATAATCTGAAATAATATTATTGGAGTACAGATTTAATATTCTGTCAATAAAAAATCGGGAATTACATTCTGATGGAGTTGGGAATTGGGATCCACCCGATGTTGATGAGTAGCTAAATCATGTAGAGTATGGATCTTGATCATCTCGTCGTGTAGTGTATGTTCTCCAATAAATTTGAAATATATATAATAAATTTTGACTCCACCAGGATTGAATTTTTTTTTTTTTAAAAGACGATTTATATTAAAAATAAAATAAAAAAGTTACAAACTACAATAAAAAGAAGAAAGACAATTAAGTAATCAACTAAAAGTACGATAAGATGTGTGGAATAAGTATAGCTTGTTAATCCTCGGTTTGTAGGTCAGTAACCAATAGCGAGACTTCCTCCCACCTTCTAATAGTTGTATCTTCCAAACTTAACCTGTGCGTTTTTTTAAATAGACGGTAGTCATAGATGATAGTCAAATCTCATATAAAATCCTTTGCAACGACTTTTACCGGCCGAGAGAGCCTCTCCTTGTGTCGTAGATTCTTCTCCCAACAAAGATGTCATATAAATATTACAAGTGCATTCCAAACTGTAAATTGCACTAGTATGAAAACAGACTTTCTCCACCAAACTGTAAATATGTAATTAATCGATTCTTTTAATTTATATCACGTTTCAATTTAAAATTCAAACGATATTTCCGGTTAATTTATATCCATGTTCTCCGTTTGTGAATTGTGATAGATAGATATTTTTTATAAAGTAGGTAATAATAAGTGATATAAATTAAGTTATTAAAAAAAAAGTATGGGTAACCCGTGACAACCCAGATTACCAGATGTGTTTGGTGCAACGTTCGTAGTCATCTCATTATCTCAAAACTCAAAAAGGTCGAGTCAGCTAGAGTTTCGTGACGTAACAGATCAAACTATCATCAGACATCCGATGGCGGTCAAATATATATAGACGTGACTACGTGAAAATTGAAATCGATCATTTATGGATATGTTTCTTTAAACATGAATTGCGGGATTCGATAAGATTCCCATCACATGTAGATTAATAACAGACAGATGGCACATTTACAATTTGACACACATGGAGATTGAAGGGTTAAATAAAATTAAGAAGAATTTTTTTTTTCAACGATCGATCGAGTAGGTGAATTTTGACGTTCCCATTTTCCACGTCGGACTATCAATCGATCTTATCTAAATTTTAAAACTTTACCCTAATCGTGTACGGATAGGTCAAAGTCAAACTATGTATATCTAAACATTTTTGTTTCAACTCTCAAATCCTATTTAACTGGTCATAAATAAAGAAAACAACAAAACGATCGATGGCTGAGAAGATCAGCGAAAATAAAGATTTACAATGCACAAATTTTTCGATCGTTGACTGGTAACTGCCGCGACTCTTATATCACCCAATTCAGTCATTCAGACTTTTATTGCTCATCAGATCCGGGTCCAAGTTTTCTTTCCCAATTTTAAATATTTCTGACATTAATGTACACCTCGTCCTACTTCAATTCTGAATGTAGCAAATATTCTTACAAAAGTTTTTAGAACATATCACTGTGAATCATTGTCTGTCTGGAGGCCTATAGCTGCTAGTATGATTCCGCTTGTCAGTTGTAATTCATTTAGAGAATATTTGGATATTCATGAGTTGTGAACTTACACAAAACTGGAAGCAGATGTTTTCTTCTTCTTCTTTCATTAATTCAAACTAGAAGTATATGTCAACCGTGTATAATGTATATGCATGAATAGTGTGTTCAATTTTTCATCCAAGTACGAGAGAATATATTGCAGGAATTAGATACAACTGTTGTTGGTATTGAAATGTTGGAATTTGTTGGACACTCGATCCTGCACGTACAGTTCAATATATGTTGGTCGTTGGAATATTCAAATTATTCTCAATCATTGGAATATAATCAACACGGCAAAGATGAAAGAAGATTCATTTTGAATAATGAGGGTGTACGTAACTAAGTATACATTGTCACTATTTACTATTACTAAGTATACATTGTTCAAAAAAATAAAAAATAAAAATAAATATATACACCGAGGAGGATCACAGACAACAACACCGAGGAGGATCACAGACAACAACACCTCGTATCCTGCGGCACGTCCATCGTGACGGTTCGATAGAAACCCAACGGGAACAACCGACATCGATTTCAGTTCAGTTAGTGAGTTATATTAATCGGGAACTAGTTAGTGAGTCTTCCCGATTTCATTTCAGTTCCGGAACCGACGATTAATCGGGAATCATCATTCCGGAATCGTGGTTCCGGAAATCATGGTTCCAGAATCCGCAGTGGAGGATCGTGGCGATTCTAGACCGATGGAGGATCCTGGTACGAACGGTGGAGGATGAACGCGGCGATTGAACGGTGGGATGTGATGTCCGCACCAAGTACCTCACTGAAGGGGTACCGTCCCAAATATGCACCCTAAATATATATTACATATAAGATTACAAGTTGTCAATTAAAATAGATGCGCCATTTTTTCGAAACAGTTTCTTTTATCATAAGATTAACTTTACGTAGATGCATGTAGATATAATTACGGTAATATACGAAAATTTACGGTGAAACCCATAAATCCTGTAGTGATACCATGTAAATTAATCTTACGTACATAAGAAGAAGAAAATATGAAACATTTCTGGTGCAATTCGTTGTTCCTGCAGGCTACGGTCATTGGAACCACACTAGAAATGCTGCTCCAGATCGATCGAAATTCGGAACCATCCTGATCTGGAACCCATCAAATCATGTAACTGCAGTTCGTGCTTTGAAATCGATCACGGGACTATTGCGGTTTTCGTCGACAGTAAGGATGCCAAATAATAGGCTGTATGTAGTTTCAAGTACTGTCTCAGGAAGCTAATGAGAAAAAGTAAAATGAAAATTTAACTTGATTTATAATAAATAAAAATAAAGTTATTACATACATGAATTTTCAGATAAATTCAGTTTAATGTAAGCTTAAAAACGTGCTCACCTCTTCTCAGTCGTCCGATCTTTCCATTTCAAATCTCGATCATCCGTCTTTAATATAACTTCTAATTACAAAACTCGACCATCTGTCTTTTATTACTATTTTATTCATTTTGTCCACAAATCTTTATTACAACTTTAAAAATTTGAACGCCAAAATATTATGGTGGAAAAATAATTATGGACGTATCAGAGACGGCTTAACCCTAACTCCCATCTAACCCTAACCCCTAATTATAAACGACGACCTGTGCCATCCCTAAGCCGTTCTTAATTTTTAGGGACAGAAATCAAGACCGTCTCTTGAAAGTCAGCGAGACGATTTTCGGGGACGGGTTGGAGACGACCATTTCCTTGGTTTTTGGTGATTAGAGACGGCCAATTGCTAAAAATCTATTTTCTTGTATTGATGGGGGAGGATGAAACAAAACCATCTCAATTAATATATAAAACTAACAAATCCAAAAAAAATATTTCCTACCGCGATATTAGGGGGGGGAGGAATAACAGTGAGCGAACGTCCTGTTGTAGAGAGATTGTAGGGGTGAGCGATCGTTGTAGAGAGATCGGCAGAGAACGACCATGGAGATAGTACGCGGGGCGAGTGACCATGAGATTATGGGGGTGAACGAACGTTGTAGAAAGAGCGGGAGAGAACTAGACGAAAACAGATCGGAGAGCACGGGCTAGCATGGAGAGCCGGAGAGCGAGTCCGGAGAGAGCGTTGTAGAGAGAAATCGCCGAAGTGAGAGCGTGCGCGGGTGTGAGAGTGGAAGAAATCGTTGGGGGGGATTGGTTTTTAAATATAAGTGTCTATGAAGATGAGGGTTGTCACTTTCCAAAATTTTCACTTTTAAACTCATAAAAGGACATTCACTATTGCCTAGGTCTAACTTTGACACAAAAATAATGATTTATCTGGTCATCATTTCATCCATCTTTCTCACAATTTAAAAAAAAAAAATCAAACGGTTCAGATTTAAGAGTGTTTTTGAGCTTACAAAGAACATGTCTTATAAGAATTTTTTTTGTTAAGATTACTTTTTTTCAATTAAGAGTAAAGAGTTTAATACATTATTGCTAGATTAGTTATGGAAATTAACCTAATTACTTTGCATGATAGTTAAAAGTTTCTAACCATCGATCATCCCTCCTCGGAATGGATGAGCATGAGGAGGGCGTCCCATTGGAGCAGTACCCTCACCTCTTCCGCCGTCTTGTGTTGCTTTTTATATCGCTTTTCATCAAATCCTATTCTAGCCATTTTAATGCAGTTCATGAGTATTATTTCTTTTGTTTGCTTTGTTGAACTGGTCCTCTTTGCGTTTCTTTGCCTCCAAACATGGAATAGTATGGTTCCAAATATGTTCCATTGAAGCCCCTACGCCGGCGTTCCTGTTGTTACTTTGTTCAGCTCCCGCGTTGCCTCCACGAACGATGAAGATGCACACAGGTCGACCAGCGATCCCGTAGCCTCCAATCCTTCCTTCATGATCCATTTTACGAATTCGCATTGCATGAATAGGTGGCTTGCGCTTTCTTGCTCCGTGTCACACAGTTTGCATCCTCCATTGATGTTCATTCCTCGCCTAATAAGTCTGTCTTTAGTAGGGAGAGTGCCCCATCTAATCCTCCATAAGTTCAGCGCGATTTTACCGATTTTGATTGACCAAATTACCTTTGCGAATTCATCTTTTGGGAGCTCAGGCCGGAGGGTAGCAGCTACGTTTTTAGCAGTGCAGCTCGTTCCCTTCCCCACCACCCATGTCTTGGTGTTGCTCGGTCCCAATTTCACACATTTAGCTATATGTTCTTTTTGTTTTATTGTTGCCTTCCACATTGCTGGATCCTTTTGGAGCTTCTGAATTTGATCTATTGCCCTTCCTTTGACATATCGTTTGGCCATCCAAGTGCTCCATACGCCTTCACCCTCCCACATTCTACATGTTCTGCTAATTATGGCAGCAAGATGTGTGTTTTTATAGTCTCTTACGTCGATTCTACCTTGGTCCTTGTTCTTCGTCATGCTTGACCATGATACCTCCTTTTGCGCCCCCCAAATGAATTTGTATGTGATTGATTGTATTGCTTCTAGGGCTGCCTATGGGATGATACTACTTTCTGCGAGGTACCCGAATTTTCCTTGGAACACCCAATCAACTTGTTGGATTCGTCTTGCATAAGATAGTTTCTCACCACTCCATCGTGTTAAAATGCTTCTAAGCTCTGCTAGTAATCCATCACAGTCTTTGTATCTTATTAGTTTGTCCGTGAGAGGTGTTCCTAGGTACCGGATTGGCAACTCCTTCACTTGGTATCCTAGTATTGCTGCTAACTCATGTTTGTCATCCACCCGCTTTGAGAAAATTGCATGACTCTTCTTCCTATTAATGCTTAGATCTGAAAAAGTAGTGAATTCTTGAAGTACCTCATTAAGGGTCCGAAATGATTTGGTCGAAGCTCGGCAAAAAAAGATTATGTCATCCGCAAATGCTAAATGGCTCTTCACCATTACACCTCCTGATGAGTAGAGTTCGATTTTTCTGTTCTTGATGGCGAGGTCTACTAGCTTGGACAAGTAATCGATGACCACGACGAACAACAGAGGTGATAGTGGGTCACCCTGCCTTAGCCCTCTTTTCATACCAATAATCTCTGTCGATGATCCCTCCACTAGAGCGGTTACTGATGTTGTTCGTCATAACTAGCATACGGAATGTTTCATCGATGCCGAGAAGCTCTAGTGTCACTTCTATTGCATCCCATCTTAGTGTGTCGAAAGCTTTGGCGAAGTCGATTGCAATGCATGCACGTCTGGAGGTACTTTTGCAATTGAATGATTGAGTAAATTCTTGAGCGAGGCCAATGGCATCGATGATTCTCCGGCCTTTAATGAAGGCTGTTTGCACTGGTTTTATGATCCCTGGTAGCACTTTCATTAATCTGTTGGCTAGTACTTTTGCAAAGATTTTGTATGTAACTCCGAGGCACGAGATTGGTCTATAGTCCTCTAATCTCTCCGGTGCTTCCTTCTTTGGTATTAGCGTTAAGATTGCTAGATTTAGTGCTCGGAGCATCCGCTTGGTTCGGAAAAAATGTAATACTGCCGTTATTATATCATTTCTGATTGAACTCCAATGGAATGACAAGATTTCAGATGTGAGGCCATCCATTCCCGGCGCTTTCCCTGCCGGCATACTTGTTAATGCCGTCCGTATTTCTGTCTCACATGGGGTGCATCTTAGTATTGCATTTTCAACATCTGTTGGCCTCTTGTCAATGACTATATTTAGATTCGGAATTGGTCTCTCTCTGCTCTCGACGTTGAACAGATCAGTGAAGTATGTTATGGCCCTTGCTTTCATATCGGACATTGAGTTTGTTTACCTCCCATCCCTGTCTATAGTTCCCATGATAGAGTTTCTGGTTTGTCTCGCCTTTATGGCTTGTGCAAAGAAGCGGGTGCCTTGGTCGCCCAACGTTATCCATTCTATGTGTGCCTTCTGCCTAAGGTCTAATTGCTCGCTGATTTGTAGATTTATTAGCCTTATTTTTAGCTCATTGCAGGCCGCTTGTGTCATAGGGCAGTACGGATTCAATTGAAGTTTGGTTGCCTCAGATTGCAATAAGCTCGCTACCTCCCTTGACGATAGAATTTTTTATTTTCTGATTTTTACCCAATTCTTAGCCATCTTCCTTATTTCATTTATTTTCTGCTGTAGAGTGTAGATGGGAGAGCCTTCCACCCCCATTGCCCATGTCGCTCTGAATTCTTCGTTAAATTCATTCTCCCTTAGCCAACTATTATAGAACTTGAAGGGAGTCGCGCCTCTTTCAGTTTGTGTCAATTTGATGTGAAAGCCGGCGTGGTCACTCGTAGTGTCATGGATCAGCCTTGGCCGGGCTTGAAGCCATTTGGTAAGCCAATGTGCGTTCCCCAAAGCCATGTCCAGCCTCAATCTGGTTTGTCCATTAGTCCATGTGAAGTCGCCGCCGATTGTCGATATCTCCATGAAGCCTGCAATTGCATTTTCGAACTCGGAAGCCCCCGCTCTGTCGAATAAACCGTGACCTTCTCTTTCCGAGGGATGACGTATTTCATTAAAGTCACCTATGATTAACCAATCCTTCGCACTCGAAATTGGGCGGAGTGAGAAAATGCCTTCCCATAGCTGTCGTTTTTTAATTGCTGCCCCTTCCCCATAGACGATTGTTAAGTCGAATTCATATCCACCTGTGTTCATCATTCTAGTGTGTATATACTGGCTATCAGTAGCTATCATTGTTGTCTTCCATTGGTTTTATTTCCATCCAACCCAAATCAAATCTCGTCTATCCTCAATAGCGTTTCTTTCTATTGTCCACTCACTGCCTATTCTTTCTCAGGCTTCATTGAATTTGTCATTTGTTGTTTTGGTTTCTAAAATTCCAAAGATTTCAATTGCGCGCTCGTGGCAAAGTTTTCTTAGTTCATTTTGCCTCTTCGTCGAGCAAATCGCCCTTGCGTTCCACGTAATTAGAGTCATCACAGGGGGTGATGCTCCTTGCGATTCCACTTAGAGGCTTTTTGCGCCGGAGGGTCCTGCCTTCCTCCCCTGCCCTCTCTGCAGCACTTGGAACCGGTTGTGCAATTGTATCGGCACTGGAGCAATTCGCTTCTCGGTTGATCTGATTCTTGATTGTATTTCCTCTGGCTCGGTGGTGCATTGTGCTGGTTTGTCCGCTTGCCTTAACTTCCTTTGTGACACGCTAAGATAGGAAATAGATGAGTTTGATCGACGCGGCAGGCTGTTTAGGTCCGAGAGTTTATATAGGATGTGTGCCCGGCTGGCGTGTCCCTCGAATTGCGTCTGTTCATTCGTGCCACTTCCGGCGTCTTGGTCCTCTATTTCCTGCTGTTTCCTTTGTTTCGATTTTGATTTTGGCGTTTTCGGATCTGTAATTAGTATCGGATTGTGCAGTAGAGGACTTCCTTCCAGTCGGTCAGTATTTGGTATCGGGTCAATATTTGGGTTGCCCGATTGACTTTCCATTTCATTATCCACGCCCTCGTCTGGTTTTTCTAAGTTTATTTGAGATGGGTTTTCTCCCACTTCCTCCAGGTTTGGTTGCGATGGAGGGGCCGGTATCTCGCCTCGGCATTCGGGGGATATGGTCTGGTGCTCTCTTTCGTCACTGTGGTTTCCATCTGCAGGCTTTTCCACTCTCCTGTACACAAACTTCGTACGTTGCGTACGGTGGTGTCGTTGTTGCGTACGCTGATGTCGACGTCGGCGTGGCCTCGTCCTTTTCTTGATGGTGTCAGAAGGTTTTGAATTTTGAAATTTTCCCTCAATTGCAAGGACACCGGCGCTGGCGACCTCTGCTATCTCCGACGCGATGTGCTTGTTCCAGTTCCCTTCGATTTGTTTGCGCCCCCTGCATTGTTGGAGCCAGTGTCCGAATCCCGAGCATCTGAAGCAATAGGGCATCTTCTGTTTGTATTCAACTCCAACAATCGAGTCTCAGGCTGGCACATTCTCATGACTCTCGCCCCTGATTCTAACATTCTCCGGGTAGGTGAAATTTTTATCTATTATAATACAAGCTTCAAGCGGTGGTGGAAGGCGTGCATTTCTCTGTGGTTTTGTTTTTGCTTCTATCGGTGGCCCTAGGGAGCTTGTTATTCTCCCTATCGCCTCGTCTCCTCACATCGCTGGGGGAATGTTGTATATTAATAATGCTTTCTGTGGGATGGTATCGAGGGGGTCCTCTGCAACACTTTTACCTGCTACCCACTGTTTGATCATGATGATGTCCTCTTTTAGGTGCTCCCACTTGTTTGTCTTTAATCTGTCATAATCTTTTGCACTATAGAATCCCACTTTGAAGGTTTGTTTGTTTACTCTTGTCATTCTAAAGTTCTGCCTCGGCTTCCATTGTTGTTTAATAAATTCCGAGATTTCCTCTTCAGGCCTCATTACACCCACCACCCTGATCAGCAATGACCTATCGTCCAGACATTCCTTGTTATTTATTGCAACATTTGGCATGTACACCAGATTGGAGGAGAGCGGTTGAAGTGCGAGATTTTTTTCGGTGTTGTCCACCTCTCCCAGGGTTTGCGCTGCGTTCAGCCATTAGTTCGCTCGTGCGAGGGTGTCTCCGACAACCGTAGTTCAACGTTTATCGTTTAATATTAAAATTGTTGAAACAATGACAAATTCACCAAACTCGCCGATTGCAACCGGGCTCACAGTAGCAGTCGGATATCTCACACTCGCTCCTCTTCTCACACTCGCCGATTCAAATTAAGGGTTCCCTTGCGGGATCAACCTTAATCGATCGTGACAGAGGGATTCCAAGCGTTGATCACACTCACGATAGCAGCGCTAGCGGGGTCGTAGTCTGTGTGTGTCACAGATCGCCGATCTAGAGAAAGGAAAAATCGCTCACACTCTCCCCCTCGCGGAAGAGTTCACTTGGCGATCGTTTGCTTGCAAAGCTCGCAATCACACAAGCGCTCGCGTTCACGCAGGCGGAGGTGCTCACGTTCGTCTCCCGTTCACGCAGGCGGAGGTTCCTGTCGCGATGTTCCTCTTCAGATGCCGATACAAGCAGTCGGAAGCGTGCTCGCGATCTCTCAGACAGGGGCGTGCTCGCTCTCACAGACGGAGGCGTGCTCGCTCTCACAGACGGAGGCGTGCTCACTCTCACTGCCGAAAGACTCACTCGATTCTTCCGATGCCATCTCCGTCTATCTATGCTAGATTGTTAGTATCTAAATTCTAATTGAATCCACCAATCCCCATTTAATACACTCATTCATGGCTTCCATTCCTCGACTTCTCGCATCTTCCTCTTTTCCTTCATTCAATCCGGCAGGAGAAGGAAGAAAAGAAGCTGTATACGTAGCAGCAAGTGCCGCTGAGGGCCTCCAAAGGTCCTGCTCAGATGGCAGTTTCTGCTGCATAATCCATCGGACTATGGGATCTACAACACTGGATGGTCATTCATAGCCCATAAGCAAGCTCGTCATGTTGACATTTATTCAGTCTTATAAGAATTGAGCTCTATTACAATATGCATGCAAGAACTATTGAAGTTATTTGTGTTGTGTGTTACAAATTAACTCGTTCTCCGTAATTTTGGTATCACACAATTGGCTCTTTCCGTTGCTTTCTCTGGAAGTTTACAAAAGATATAGGTAAAGTGTTAAAATATATATTTTATCTCCATGCTGATTAATGACAGTGGGCATTGATTAAATCAGTGCAAATTTGGGATAAAATGGAAAATCACTTGCTATCTTCTTTGGTTGTTCTTGATGAATCTAAATATATACACCTAATAAGTAATATCCCTCCGGAGTCCCGTCTCCATCCATCTATCATGCCCCCACTGTGATATTATAATCTGACCTACCCCATCCATGCATTCGATCCGATTCAAAGTTGGATCCATGATTGGCACCGCCGTTTGCTCCAACAAATTTCTCGAGTTTAATTTCGGTACTAAAAAATCATAATTGATGGATATTTATGATTTTTGCCCCAAGAAAGAAATAAATATTCCATCACAACATTAGATAATTTCAATTATATCCGTGGCCGGAATGGAGTGAAAGTTTTAATGGTTAAAAATAGTTATACTTTTTTCGAAATAGATACGTGTTATTTTATGATTAGAATCAAAACTCAAAAAGCATTAAATTGAAAAGCTAAAGCAAAAACTAATTCAGTTCGTATCCAATTCGAGGTGTACATAAATAACTCCACGTCTTTGGTTGTCTACTCCACATGTGATCGCAACCCATCACGTGGATACGTGTTAAGTCGAAGGTGATTGAGCACGACCACTTTTACGATGTCGTCATCACAATTCTAAACATCAAATAGAACCATCCTATATTTATTTATTTTTATATTTTACATCATAATTGAATTGTCATTGGGGTCAACAGTGTTTTCTTTTTAAAACCTAAGGTACGAGGACTATTTTGGGTCCGGTCGGTCGGTCTGACAATCCGACACGCTGGTCCGTACAGTCTGACTGTATACTCAGCCCCCAAAATATTAAAACCAACGGATGGGATTGCATCTCTACCAACAATCCAACGTCAACATTGCAATCTCAATCTCCGACTGTTTTGATCAATATCCAAACAACACGTGTCGATTCTCTACAGATGTTGACATTGTCAATATTTTACGTACCGATTACACCCATTATCACTCACTAATCGACAAAAAACACAACCATATAAGAAATAACTACTACCCGTCCCTTCTCCAAAGACTAACTTATCTTTTGATCTCTTCCTCTGTTTCATCTTCGATCCCCTCCTTGCCCCTTTCTCCTTTTATACATGACAAATCCAGAGTCGTCGTTGCCTCCGGGATTCCGGTTTCATCCCACAGACGAGGAGCTCATCCTTCACTACCTGAAGAACAGAGCGATGTCAGAGTCTATCCAGGTTTCAATCATAGCCGAAGTTGATATCTACAAATACGATCCATGGGATCTTCCAGGTTAGACAAGTTATTCTTTTTTTTTTAAAAAATTTAATTTTAGATCGCGTTGGGTTTTCTGTCTGATCGATCACTCCATCCATCCATACAGCCAAGGCCAAGTTTGGGGACAGAGAGTGGTATTTCTTCAGCCCAAGAGACAGGAAGTATCCAAATGGCGTGAGACCTAATCGCGCCGCGGCCTCGGGATATTGGAAAGCCACGGGGACCGACAAACCCATCATCACGAGCTCTGGTGGGTACGAGACCATAGGTGTGAAGAAAGCTCTAGTTTTCTACAGTGGAAAACCACCTCGAGGTGATAAGACCGATTGGATCATGCATGAGTACAGGTTGTCGGGGTCGCCCAACAGTTCAAACAAGATCCACCACCACATACACATGAAGAACAAAAATACATCTTCCATGAGGGTAACCTCCCAATTAATTCAACTGTTTATTTTATTTTATTTTATTTTATTTATCAATATCTTCTATTAATTTTGTATGGCGCTGATCCTGCTATTTCTGTTGTGTTTCAGTTGGATGATTGGGTGCTTTGCCGGATCTACAAGAAGAACAACACCCAAAACACCATCATACAATCCTGCGAGAAAGAACTACGAGATTGTTCAAATTTAGAAGAGAGTTATCTTTCAACCTTACCTAACCTCGCGCAGCAGACCAGTAACAATAACTTCAAGATTCCAAAAACGAGCTCTCTCACGGAATCACTTGAGGATAACAATTACACCATGCTCAACAGATTTCTTTTCGATAACCCAACCGATATTTCCACCCAACAGCAGCAGCAACAGATGGATTGTTCTTTCTTCAATATCCCAACCAATAATTTCCAAAACAACTCTCAAGCTCCTGCAACTTACAGCAGCAGCAGCAATAGTCTTAAGCGTCCAAGAGCAGAAGATGATTACTTTGAGACTGAAAGCAGTAGTGGTGTAGTCGCTGGGTCTGGTGATCTTCACCATCCGTTAAGGAGTTTCCACAATTCATCGTTGAACAGTAGTGTCAATTTCAGCAACCAGATGATGGGTCTTCCTCAGTACAACTCAAATATCTACAACCATCAGTTATCTCTGAATTCTCATCTGGGCCTTCGTTGATCTCTGTCTGACATGGAAAAAAAAGAGTAGCGGCAGTCGCAGCAGAAGAAAATATCTAGATGGATACTATTCCTAATAGTATTTGGGTAGCCTAGCTAGCTAGCTTAGCTAACTAATTAGCAGCAGCAGCAGCAAGAAGAAAGACCTACTGAATTGTTATTATTTTTTGTACTAATTAAGGATCACTAGCTATTAATTATGGTTTGTTTAAGACTTAACACGATTAGGCATCGGTAATGAATTAATCAGGGTTTGTAATTTGTATATACGGATCGATGTTATTTAATTGAATCGAGTATATATAATTGATTACGTGTTTGATTTGATTTACAGCCATTCGTTCTATTCTGTATATGCAACGGTGCATGCATATATATTGCATGATGCATGGCCATGTTTATCTGATCAATTAGACAGTTAATTGTGAATTAAATATTCTGAAAGAGACTCATAATTAAACAGCTTATCGACAGTCGATCTGAAAGAACAAACAAATAATTCTAGACTGAGACACTCACTAACTGAAAAATGGAATATACTTTCATTTCAATTGACAGTTTGACAGAAACAATTACACCGTCTAAAATCCAACCAACCGCAAATTTATTTATTTTTCATTTTTTGACTCATCCAGATTCCAGCAGCTGTGGCCCTACAAAAAAGACCACTCACTGTAAAGTCTAATCTAGCATAATTCCAAATCAGAACAGCTTACACTAGTCCAATCGCAAATCATATATAAATGTACTTGCTGACATAGACACTAAACTTCGATTCAGATGTTATAGCCTTATAGGGAGGGGTTACAACTTACAAGCTTAAAGTAAGAATAGTACATTAGTAGTTCACCTCCAGATTTGATTTAAAAAAAATATATTTTTGAGCTCACCATCTGGTAGGATGGTCGTGCAATCCCGGTTAGGCCGTCAATCTTAAGGTGTCAACTAGATGTTCATGGAATCCCGGTTAGGTCGCCAATGACTCATTAATAAAAGTTATAGGTATTAATTGATAAAGATTATTGAATAAATTATAAAAAATTTATTTAAAAAATAAAATAAATATAGATATTTTTCGATAAGTTTATCGAGTCTGAGCCTGGATAATTTTTTAACGAACCCAATCCGAACCCGACTCTATAAACAAAAACTCGTCTCGTTTGACACCCTAGTCAATCCCGACGAACAATTGAATTTACAGTGGAGAGGAAAAATAAAAGAATTCAAACTGAATATCAACAAGAGTTGATTTTCTTTATTTGTTTATTTATAACATCTGGGTCAAGCCCATTACATCAATGAACCAACTAAATACCAAAAAGAATTAACTGACCTAAAGTGGGTCAAGCCCATTTAGGTCACGTGGGTGGGTCCAGTGTAATTTCTTGTACCTACTCAAGTGTTTTTTTTAATTGGGCCATTAAATTAAGAAAAATAAACAATCTTAACAGGAATATTAAAGTATTAAACTGACTAAATAAGATAGGATTTTGAAGAGTTAGGAACTCTAATTTAGGAACTCTCTAATTGCAATCCCCTTAAACCTAAATTTGTGAGGTTTCCTAAACTTCGACTGAAAAACCTAAATTGCATTACATACTTACCGACTATATAAAAGCTCAATTGAAAAAGAGATATTTTCGTTTTCCGAATTGCACAACACACACCTCTTTGACAACCTATTGAAACCATGGGCGGATTCATTAAGGCCCTATGTATAAGACGATCTTCACCCAATGTCCACGACCAACGGTCTAGAATCACCGGTTGGGTAGCCGGCGGGAGAGAAATTTGGGGGAAAATTTAAAACAAAACGATTTTAAAATGTATTAACTTTGAATAAATTAAATGTAAAAATTACACAAAGTATTTATAGTGTTTGAAATATTTTTATTACATCCAGAAATGTTTATTAATACAACTAAGTCTTTGAAAGCTTTAGTTGTATTTTAATTTCCTTCCTGGGTGGTTTGGAGTCTGGACAATTGCAAGTCCATTAATCCATTAACAACATAATAGATTACGTTATCAGTTTATCAGTTTACTTAATAACCTGTTTAATTAGTAGTTAAGAGTTTGATTTTAAAACAGTACTTAGCAAAGCTTAACAGTACTTAATTATATCTAATACTATGTATCTCAGGCTAAGGGTGAGCTTGGGTCGAGTTAAATCCGAACCGAAACTGAACATGTCAGGTTCGGGTGGATATTTTTGACCATGAAACTAGATATGGAAAACCCGAATTCGAATTTTTTCGAATCATTCCCGAACCAAATTCGATTCACCCCAAAAAAATTATAAAAAAAACTTAAAACATAAATAATTAATATAAATTTTATTTTATATAACTATTTTATAAAAATTTAATACACACATTTAATAAAGTTAAAAAAAAAAAATTTAATCTTAATATTATTATTTCTCTCTTTTCTTCCATTTTCATATCTTCATATTTGACTTTTTGAATAAAAATTATTTTATTTACGATTTAAAAAATTATTTGATTAAATTATTTAAATAGCAAAATTTTAATAAAATTTATCAAATCTGAACCTGAACTCGACCTAACCCGACCTCCAAATCATGTTCTAAAATTTTAGATGTTCCCAGGTTTTGACTCAAATCCGATTTTAAAACTCAGATTCGAGTCAAAAAGCATACCCGACCCATACCCATTTCTACCCCAGGCCATAGATATATAGGGTCGGATGTTAATTTCAACCCCAAAAAGGCCAAAACCATCTAAGGTGATAAATGGGTACGGCTAGAAATCATCTTTAAAAATATAATACATGATAAAAAATAAAAATGTCAACTACACATGCCATTTAAATATGTATTGTTATTGTTAATAATTATGTATTTTTTAATCATAAATATTTAAATGAATATGTTATCAATCAAAAAATTAATTCACAATTACATTAAAAATGGAGTCACTCAATGACAATTATGAGAAGCTATTAAAAAATTATTGTTTTAAATTAAACTTTATTTTTTACACACTCTGGTTAGTATGGTAAAAAATTATGTATAAAATTTGAATTTAACTCTAACTATATACATTACTGAGGCAAATGTTGGGTTTTAGTTGTTCAAGATCCATTTACAATTAAACTTTTGTACATCGATCGATTCTCAAGAAATGAAAAAAAATGTTTTGATTAATAGACCTTTGATTCAATAATGAGAATTACAAAATTTGTGTTCACATTAATACCAACATTTTAAGTATCTCAATGAAAATAAACATCTCAGTGAAGACGAAGAGTTCACAGAGAACATAAATACGAAAGGTGCTTACTAAAAGAGTTGAAGTTGACACTATTTTAATTAACATCTCATATATGATCGATCCATGTGCATATATTATCATGCTAATTTGTTCATTATTTTATATATAGAAAATAGACGATGTCAAACAAAGATGATTTCCATATAAATTAAAAATTGAAATAAATAATTAAATGGGCTATTCAGTTTACTTTATTACTACTTTTTGAAATTGTTCGAAATAAAATATTAAATAAACAAAACGATCTTATCCTAATTGAATTATTATTTATTTGACAAATTGCAAATTACAAATTACAAATCCATAATATTATCTATTATAATATAAGTTGATAAGATGACAAATATTATATAAATTAAACTAAAATTAAAATGTTAAAAAAAAATTCTGTAGAACACAGCTAACCCTAATCTACAGTGTGATAGATCCTGTTACAATATTCTATATCATTTGAACAAGTCATCGATCGATAAACCCCCTTTTCGCATTACGCAAGCACCCATATGTGTTTTAATTTCCACAAATCGTCATTCTCCTCGATCGGTCTCATATATATATATCTGTTGGTATTCGGTTACAAAAGTATTAAAGAAGCATATATGGAAGGTATATCCGAAGCCATGACACCAAGAGATGCCGATTTTATAAATGAACTGCCGCCTGGTTTTAGATTCCACCCAACAGATCTAGAGGTCATAGATGAGTACCTGAAGAAAAAGAATCTGCAAAGAAGCTACAATCCAAGAGCCATCGGGGAGGTTGATTTGAACAAGTGCGAGCCATGGGATCTTCCAAGTAATCCATCCATTCTTTAATCAATCTTCATATTTCAGTTGATGTATATATTCATCGATCTTCATATTTGTCCTATCATTTTTTTGTCTGCAGGTAAGGCCAAGATGGGAGAGAACGAATGGTACTTCTATTATCAGAAAGATAGGAAGTACCCAACTGGTTTAAGAACAAATAGAGCCACAAAAGCTGGGTATTGGAAGGCAACTGGGAAAGATAAACCCATCTACAAGGGCAAACGTAATCTTATTGGTATGAAGAAGACTCTCGTTTTCTACAAGGGGAGAGCTCCAAAAGGGGAGAAAACCAACTGGGTCATGCACGAGTTCAGACTACAATCTGGAAATCCAACTTACACTCCCAATATCTCCCAGAATCAAAAGGTACACACACTACTAGCTACTGCATATATGTATATAATATTTATCTTGCAAGATCGATCTTCTGAAACTAAGTCAAGCTTTGGGCTTAAATCTGTGAGTGCAGCCGGAGTGGGTTGTTTGCAAGATTTTCCATAAGAACACAGACGCAATTGTGAACAAGTCGGATTCGCTGAAGACAATGATGAAAACAACTAGTAGTGCTGCTACTTTTACTTCAAACCCATTACCAATTGGTTATAATTTTGATACTAGTGTTATACCTCAAATGGTTGATATTTCGCATTCCTACCCTACCACTAATTATATCAACAACTACATCGATGCTTACAATTCAGGTTGTATAGATTACTCCTCCACCGCCGCCATAAACGATATTCAGAATCAGCAATATTATTACCCCAAAACAACGTCATTCGCACCATACTGCGACAACCTGTCTTTTCCAAACCCTCAGATGACGGAGATTGATATTTCATCTCCAGCCCAATACGTCGGTACTCCTATAGAAATTAAACCACAACCAACACCATCTATTTCATTGACTCCAATGGACAAGCTGATGGCGGTGAAACAATACATGGACAAGGAGGAGGAGAATGTCGGAGATTACTACAATAATATTCTGCCACCAGTAATGTCTTCTCCAGAAATGGGGATCGTCGACGATGGTGAATCCAACGAAGGTCTTGAAGTTTTTCTTAATTTCATTGAAACTAAAAATGAATGGCCTGGTAGTATATATGATTCTGGAGCAGCATATAATTAGGAAGAAGAAAACTTGAAGATAGACTTGAAAACTTGAAGTTATCTAGCTTGGTCGTTGTTTTGTTCTGCAAAAATAAGATGCGAGCAATTTTATGTTTCCTCCACATCGAAGGCCGACCAAGAGATGATTTAATCTGGTGATGTTTGTTAGTTTGCTTCATTGATTAATTAATGAAGCATTAACGTACTATTAATTAATTAATTGCATCCAATCCAATTACATTCTGAAAATCTGTAATGTACTTCAATACTTAATTGTGATGTAAATAAATAATACAGTGTATCATCAAATCAATTTTCTTCAACCAACACAAGGAAACATCGATCAAACATGCATAGATCAAGATTCACTACAAGAAAACATCAAACATTTTTAATTAATTACTTAGAATCATGGTCGATCTGGTTTTGATGTTTTGTTCTAATGGAATAAAATAAGTAATTAATTAAGTAATCTTTAAGATAATTTTGGACAATTTTCAGTATCAAATTTCGATTTATAATTTATAATTTTGAAGATGATTTAATTTCCAAGCTTTAATCCCTCTATATGCCGGTAATATTAATATTAATCGTATCTTTACTAATTAATTCGAAATTAAAAATATTTTAGTTTTGAAATGTCCCCTATATATCGATCTTTAAAAAAACGGAATGAGCTTACAGTTTTTAATTTTCTGGATAAGATATCTTAACCTAATGGATAAGGTTAAGGTGGGGGAATCCAAGGGAAGCTAGAGAGGAATCGATAATCCATGATAAATTATCTTATCACAAAATGACAATAACTATTTCTATATATATATATATATATATATCTCAACAATAACTTTTTGTTTGTTTATTTATTTATCTATTAATTTCTTCTTCTGCCTCTTAATTAATTACACCCAGAAACTCTATATAATCACCTTTGCTTTCACCCATTCATTCTACTATCTCCAACCTCTCTCGTCATCCTCATGTTCTGCTATCTTCTCTGCCTGCCCCCTTCTGTAGAAATCGAGCTTATCTATCTTATTTGGCTTCCGGCCTCTGAGGTACGTGGAGGAAATTAAAAACCCACCAGTACTGCAATACACAGTCTTCGATCTTCTTCCATCCGTTTTCCTTGTTCTTGTAATAGAGAGAAAGTGGCAAGAGGAAGGAGAAGAGATTAAGGTTAATTTGGTCTACCATGAATATAGCCTTGCATGGAAGTGTAGGAAGTATGATGCAGCCAAGGATGACTTGCCTACTCTTTTGATATATGTCAATTCAGAATCGGAATTGTTCATAGAAGGAAGTTGGCAAGTTGGCCTTGGCTACATATTACTTCCTCATGCTCATGTCAGTCTGTTGATGGGAACAATTAAACTACATGTGGATAATATCATCAGTATCAAATGCAAATACGAAATCCTAATTATGGTAATCTATCAGTTGCCGTTTATTTTTATTCCTATATATATATATATATATATGCGAACCCATCGAATCGATCAAGATATATATATGTGTGGATCGATCTGTGGGGTTTGTTTCTAGCTTAATTTAATTATAACCCAATTATATATATATGTACAGATCTAAGTCATCTAACATGAAGTTGAGGTAGCTGAGAAGAGAAAGCATCTAAAAAAGAAAAGGAGAAATATTGATGAGGAAACGCATCTATCATTCAATTGATCGATCCGTCTTATTAACTCATAACATTCCAAAACAGAAACTAGAAACAGTAGAGAACAGAAAGCTTTTGTTTTTTTAGTAAATACGTATTTATTATGATTCATTTATTATGACTCCTCATTCTGCCACCCATCTGCGTTTATATCTTTGTGGGGCGAGCATGGAAGATTTTAGATGTTTATATCATTCATGAATAAATCGTCACAGTATGTATGACACTTGGCATGGTTGAAAACAACCATT
This sequence comes from Zostera marina, assembly GCA_001185155.1. Lineage (NCBI taxonomy): Eukaryota > Viridiplantae > Streptophyta > Magnoliopsida > Alismatales > Zosteraceae > Zostera > Zostera marina. The sequence continues at coordinate 509,135 of LFYR01001032.1, read as the reverse complement.
CCTTATTTTCTTAGATCGGAATTAGATCTATCCACCCGTAGTCTGTAGAAATATAAAATATAGAATTAACAAGGTTGGATGACTCAGACATGCGTTCACATATGTTGGTAAATCCATAAATGTCTTAGGGTGAGTGTCAAAACTATCCATCTAAGATGGCTTGGTGGTTAAAAGTAACCATCAAGCCTAGTCATTAAGTAGTTAGGGTATGTTAAGAAATATTTTTTCCTAATCTACCCTCACTAGTTAATTGCAGGACCCGTTGGTATAACCCGTTATGACGACCCGTATGAATACCCGTTCTCCCTGTGCTCTTCCTCCTCCTCTCTTCAATCTTAAGCTTCTTCTTCTTCAAAACTCAAATTACTCATACTTCTTCCACTTTTTCTACTACTATTCTTAGATGGGTTTCCGACAGAAAGTGGTTTGGGAGAAAATGAGGTGGTGTTGGGTGCGCTGAAGAAAAATTTCCTGCGCTCGTCGGTGTCTGAGGTGTTGAACAAATGGGGGTATAGAGCTCCGGTTTGTGTGTGGAATGCTGAAAAGTGTGATATGAATTTGGTAGAGTTGTAGAGGTGGGTTACTTAATATTTCAGGAAGTGGGTTACTTCAATGTGTTTGGCGGTGGGATTCCGGCGAAATTAAGTAGTTTGTGTAATCTGGTTCAACTCAATCTCTCTAGCTGCGGTCTTACTGAGTTACTGGTGAAATTCTGAACCAGTTGAGAGATTTGAACAAACTTCAGACGTTGTTCTTGCACACCAATCTTCTCTTCGGAAGGATTCCGGTGAGTTTGGGTAATCTCACCGAACTGGTCTCACTGGACCTCTCCAACAATGCACTCATTGGCGAGATACCACCGGAGTTCCCCACCACTGTCATCACAACCTTTTTGTAGTTTCTACCTGGATCCCTCATAAGTAAAACCACCACTATCGTCACGTCATCCCCCACTCCTCTTCCTTCTTTCTCCACCTCTTCTACCTTCCATTGCCCGTTTTTCTCATTTCTGTCCGTTTCTCATTAAAGTGGTATATCCGTAAATTTGATTTAATTATAAAGGTAAGATGGTCAGAAAATGTATAAATGGTTATTTTTAACTCCCACTCAATCTTAGATGGGTACTTTTAACATTTTCCCAATGCCTTATACCATCAATGCATACTCCATCAATCGACAAACACCCTGGTGGGTGTCATTTTGTCCCCCCAAACACGATTGCGACGACGACAAGAGCCTAATCAAATCTCAACAAAGATTTTCAATGTACGGTCTCAAATCTCATTTTCTACCCTTTTTTTTTATTATTTTTCCAAAATGTTATTGTCATTTACCTAAAATATCAAACTTCAATTCAAATGTGGTCCACTTCAATTGTCTAAAAAACTTCTCATGGTAGTGGAAATATTACTTACTAACTGTAAATAATATTAACAAACAAAAATTAAATTGAGATACGACTAATACACCGCACACTGCTTTTATTTATTTATTTAGGGAATGATCAATTATCTGGTAACTGCGGAACTGACCACAATATAATCTCTAATATATATGCTAAAAATACCCAATTACATTTCAATATTTCATATTCACTACTCTAATTATTCACCCTGCTTAAACTCTTAAAACAAATAAAATATTCGATTTTGTACTTGAAATCAACCAAATATAACAATGAAGGCGATGGATGATAAATTGATAACTGAGAAGAAGAAGAATAACAACAAAATTGAATATAAAATATTGATGATGCATGCGCATAGAATGATAGAATTAGCATTCCACTTTTCTAAGTGGATTATTCAAAACTTAATATACTCTCATATATATAGGATAAATTGTGAGATAAAATACAATCCACGGCTCATATACATTATTAAATTTGAAATGCATATACAGATCTCTGGAAAATCTGAAAAACCATATCCAATACCTCATCATTGATTTCTCATCATTCTTGAGGAGTCTCAAACTTTGTAGGAGTATCAATTCCCGACATACAGCACAAGCCAGATAGCAATATTATAATTAAAATAATAGCCTGCATGCAGTACACAATGGACTGATTAATATTGGGTAAACACAGCACAAATCATTAGTGTACAAATCATTCATTTTAATTTAAAATGAATGAATGCCATCAGTTCTGGCACAAATGATTTCAATTTCAATAATAGAAAAAGGTATGGTCTCCATTTGAGTATGTTGTGGAAAAGGCTAATATAGATACATGAAACTGATGACATGTAGCCCAAAAATCATAATCATACATTGTAGATCGGCAGATCCTAATTTCATTGAGAATCTCCCAACAGTGAAAAAGGTAAAGTTTCTACATTGTGCACCAAATTAGAATTAATAATATTAAAAATTAGGATGGGATGCTATTTTGAAAAGGGATTTTAATCCTCAGACACCACTTGTCTGCTCAACTTTAAATTATGATTCATGACCACCAGAAATGCACACTATAGTGACATAATATTCTAACATGATAATCAGAAAAGGGATTTTAATCCTCTGCCACCACTAGGTCAGCTCAAGTCTAAATCATGAGTCATGACCACCAGAAACTACACACTATAGTGACATATATGGCTAACAAAAAAACAATACATTTCAACTACTATCATGAGGTGATATCAAAAATCATTTAACATTTTAATTTATTTAAGTTGAATTATTTCATACCAAGCATGTAAAAATATAGGGAGGTCGGTCACTTACAACAAATAAACCTTCCAGGAGAGATGATTTAATTTCGCAAAGCCCATCACATGTAGTAGAATTCAACATACTGGTTTCATTTGAACCTTCAGCAAGAAATCTATCCAATGATCTGCCATAACCAAGTGGCGTGAAGGGATCTGAAGTATATAGAACAGTATATTTTGAACCAATTTGCTCAAGAGAATTTAAAAGAACAGAGAATGTTTCCCCTGCAAATTAATGTAAACCGGATAAAAAAAACCACAATCAGTTTGAAATTTTGAACAAAACAATCAACAGTCAATACCAAAAAAGAATTCAATTATCTTAAGAATATACCTTCAGAGACCACATTTTCAGATCCATGTAAATCTTTATCACAGAATACAATTAAATCAGTTTGCCCCTTCATCCTTGTTTCTGCTTTTAAGCTTAAATAATTCTGCATATTTTTATATCTTCAAGTCAGATTGCAAAAATCATTTGATAAACTTAACATATGAAAATTTGAATGACGGATTTACATAAATGGAATGGACGTCTGAAATTTTTGTAAATCCTTCATTGCCAAAAGAGCATGCATCAGTAGAAGCAATGCGGTGTACATTCAATGTAACTCCGCACTTTTCAATAAATCCAGAAATTATCGAGTCCACCAATGTTTCTTCATTTGATTTCTCAACATATGGGTATGCCATTGAAAAATTGGAAGTAGTAAAGGATTTCTGATTGAAATATAAGATAAAGAGTGCCGTGTTAAACTGAGTTCATTTTGTACAATAATAAAGCAAGATAAAATATAGCTCTGATACCTTCAGAACATCTACAAGTGCTGGATCCACATTACTCTGCCTTGAAATATCAGATGATGTCAACTAGGGAAAATAAAGACAAAAATGTGTTGTAATAAATATTGTTAAATGATAATTGGTTTCAAGATATGATGTCAACTGAAGAAAAATAAGACCTGACAAATTATAATATTGAAATGTTTCACTGATCTTCATTTCATTCATAAACACCCTAAGTTGGATGAAACGAGATAACACAACTATGCTGTTTTAATACCAACATCCAAATTGAGGGAAAAGAAGAAGAAATTATAGTTACCTTTCTACCAACAAACACAAGTGCAGTATCAACATTCTGCTGAAGATTTTTTGTAGGGCACTATAAGTAAAAATAATAACCACCATTAGAGAAGAAGCTAAGAAAATATATCAACATTTCAGAAAAGTTTTTTTTCTCTATCCCATGGAAAAGGTAAATGAAAACTTTTTAGCTGAAAATAAATATGAAAAGAGAAAATACCAGTATTTCTGACCAGCCACCTTCAGATAAAACAGAGTTAGTCAACTCCTTGGGTGACATGGTATGGTAGTTGACAAATTCATTGATAATGTTTTGAGATGGTCTGCAGTAAAATAGAAGACTTAAAAATCAGACTGAAAAAAAGGTGGCTATTAAAAAGTATATCAATCACAAAATTACTAGATCTGGCATGGAAGCAAACTAGAAACTAAAAATGAAGATTTTTGGCAAGTTTTTATCATAAAATTGTTGAAAATTGTAAATATGATATTAAATTGTATATTATATAGCAGATTATCTCCCCTTCTATATAGAAGTGTAAAATCTTCTTGAGAGACACATCGATATAAAAAGATTCAAAGGATTCGTGGGTTTAATACCAAAGGATTCAAAGCCCATCTAATATTAATATCACCATTTTGAAAAATAAGAGAAAATGATAATAATAGATTGAAGATATTGCATAGGCAAACTCTAAATTTCTTAATAAATGAAAATAACGGCATGATCAACATCATAATAAAGAAAAATCAACCTAGAAGTTTTGAGAATAAACATAAGCAATATGCATATTTATTAAAACCCTTAACAAATCATTTACAAAATCTCAAATTTAAATGATTCATAGCAAGAGGAGAATCCAAAACTCCTATGATTCTCTGACCTTTTGAATCTATTCCATTTACTCTCAAATATACCACACACCTCTTTAGATGGTTTTTAATATCCTATTTTTATTTAATCTATTGAATTTGTACTTGAATATTTGCAATTGCAATGATAGAGTCTGAAGTCTTAACAACATTTGATCTTTCCTGATACATACCATACTTGAAATATTTGACAGACAGAAAAAAAACTTCTGAATATAGCTCCCTATCAAGTGACCAATAGTAGCATAATCGAACGTTTTAGCCCAATTAATCCCGAAAAATTGCAGATCTGACTGATTTGTAATATATATTTACATTATCGAGGTTGCATTTCGCAACATTAGTCATTGGCACATTGAAGTATTAGATATTTAGAGAACACGTAATATTAGAATTCAATTCTCAACGTCAACACAAGTGGTGAGAAGGAAACCCCCCAAAAAACATACCCAAGATAATGAGGAGACCACAAGAACGCAGGAACGGTGTCAGGCCCAGAAAAGCCGTAGTGAAACAGCACAACGAACAATAAAATAGCTAACGACAACGATGACCTGGTTCTCCCCATCTTAAATCCCTGAATACGAGAAGAAGAAAAATCAACATCGAATAACGAAATGAAAAAACAACCCAAATACCCAATATCCTCTTCTCAGTCAACGATCAGATTGGATACGGACCCCGTAAAACAGAATTGAGGTTGTATCGCCGGAATGAGGAGAACTGACCTTTGCCGATCTTTGCAGATCTTTGAAGATTCTCCTGACGCTGACGACAAATTACTCCCTCCTCTCTCTAGATGGCAAATGGTGGATCATTTTGTTTCCCGATAGTGAAAATAGAAATAGTTCGTGGACTGCACAAACGAATCGAATAAAACACCACAACCATCCGTTTAGAAAAATGAGATAGAGTCCACAAACTGAATCAAATGGGCTATTATTAACTTGGAAATAAAATCCAACAATGGACGGCCCATTTATAAAGGACCAATATATTCTTTTTTCTTATGTTAGCCGGCCTAGTCAAGTGAGTCAACTGGTGGAAATGTGAGATTTCAGAGGACGTAAACTCCTAACTCTTAAGCCCGACTTGTGGACCGAAGCCCATGAATCACACATAAGTCAATAACTAAATATAACCCGGATGGAATTTCGAGTCTGGGGCTGGCTAAGCTGGTCTGAGACTAGGGCTAATTTAATATAAACTTAGAATTCTTCAACTCAGTCCTCATTGTATTCTTTCATTGTTTACCTGCAACTTCACTTATTCTATTTATTTATACATAGATCCATCCAGTTTGACTGTTTAAATTTTTAATCCAAATCACAATCAACTTGGATTGAACTTGTAATCTGTTAGTAACAATTAACTAAAGGAATTAGCAAAATAAAACACTAATCAGCATAATTAAAAAACTAATTGACTGTAAAAATTAATAATACTGAACTCAGAATAAAATTACAACTGAATTCAGGATTAATTAATAAGTGTTTGTTAAGATGTTATGTAATGACAATTTACCCAGGACCTACAGAATTAGTATCAAGAGAGTTGAGGGTGTTGGACGCAATATTTTAAATAAAATCTTAATAAGCGATCGGGCCAATTCCAGATGGGCCAGAAACAATGGACGCAGATTAGTTTATAATTAGTTTTGTAAATAATTTAGAAAGTAGCATTGTTATAAAAACCAATTGTAATAAACGATTAAAAATTCAATTGAAAGAGTTAATCTTCTGGTTAATACATTTGAGGTTAACTAAGTTTTAAAATAGTCAGTTAATACTGTTGAGAGAAATGCCACCTCCGACTGCTGCCGGCGCTTCCTCCGGCCATGCCTCAAGATGAAGATAGATAGACTCCGGTGGTCCAAAGCTAAAATTAACAAGGTCTTGGAGCTTTGAGATTGACAGACGGTATATATGAATCGATCGTAGGCTTATTCTTGTCAACGAAACCAATTAGAATTATAAATCTTAATCCTAATTAAGGTACAACGTACGGATTCTTAATTATTATTGTAGAATTATAAGTTGACTAAATGATCGAGTATTGTGGAGTGACTTATTTTAGTTGTATAACTCAACGACTGACTGACTGACTCTAAAATCTGAATTAACGTAATAATCAAGTCTGGGCGTTTAAAGAATTGAATTTAGGTCTGAGATCATCGATTGTTGATGGGAATATTTTGATATTACCAACATTAATCTTGGATCTAAACCTTTGTTGAGTTTGAACTATAGTCATCGATCTGATGATGGATCATGTGAACCTTATTTTGGAAAACTGCTATTAAATAATCCAATTCATTTCACATATATCGATCGATACTGTGGGCTACGACCGATGGTTATGGATTGATTATATATGATTGATGAAGTAAAATAAATATATCGCCATATATATCGGTACTTGAATTGCTCTTAGTATTCCCAATTTAATTAGTTTTATTTTGGGTTGGGAACTATGAATTGTCAAATTATTTATACATCATACATTCTATACATCATATCGAAATACGAACTCCTATCGAAGGCCCATACATGCAGTATATATATCAATCCAACTTATTCGACCTATAAGATATCTTAAATCAAATAATTATTATTTCACACATCTATTAATATCTTGAATATCTATCTCACAAGAGACGTTTATTTTATGATTATTTTATTGAACATGAATTTGCGTATGGAATTTTAAAGGGTCAGTCAGTTGACGTCCCTATTGTATAATAATTCCTCAATGATGGAAAAGTGAGTTAAGTCGTTAAGGGAATATATATATACAAATTAAAAGTGCATGCCAACCAACTAACCCAAATACCCATTAATGATGAACCCAACCACCTGATTAATAAATAAATAAACAATCACTTGGAAACATCCATTTCATGCGCTAGTACGTTAATTACTAAGAAATGTCCGACAGCTAAGATTCCGGGCAGTAGGTAAGCCAAAGACCCACAACACCACATGCACTGCACTTGGATCAAGACATTAGTAGATCCTGATTTTGAGGTGACTTTTTTAATTGATCCATTTGGATTTTGATTTTGGGTTAGTGAGGTCGAGAGAAGAAGAAAATAAAGTCAAACACATCGATTAATCGATAAGTCAAAAGAACCAGCACGAACTCGATAGATTTGTGATTGAAGTATATGAGCATGGAGAGACGGCCCACCACATTCGATTCGTAATTGGGTGCCAGCAATTCGATTAATCATACGATAAAGATGTATTTGTTTTTTTTTTTTTTTTTTTTCCTCGTCCGGAAAACTTAGCATCAGCAACAAGGGTTAGACATGGACTGTAACACTGTTACATTTTAGGTAGGTCTGGAAAACCATTGAAATATTCAATCACTGTAATTACAAAATTACCCCCCACTGGGCACTTGCTCTTTTTCCATATCTTTCGCTACACACAACCTCCCATTCTAATTTTCTACCCTACGAGGCTATAAATAACCCCATCTCGTCTCTTTTCGGCTACATCTCTCATTCTTCACTCTTCACCATCTTTGGACACTTTTTATACAATGAAATTCCTCGTCCTCTGTCTTGCTCTGTTTCTTCTTCTGTGCCCAACCACCGCCAGTTGGAATTCTGCCCACGCCACCTTCTACGGAGGCGGTGATGCTTCCGGCACAATGGGTACGCACGTACATGCATACATATCAAGTTAACAACATTAGGTGATCGTGTGTTTGTTTATATATATCATATATGTGGTTGGATTGATTGCAGGGGGAGCTTGTGGGTACGGGAACCTTCTGAGTCAGGGTTACGGAACGGAGACGGCGGCTCTAAGCACTGCTCTGTTCAATAAAGGAGCAGCTTGCGGTTCTTGTTACGAGATCAAGTGTGTTAATGATCGGAAGTGGTGCATCTCGGGATCCATTCGTATCACTGCCACGAATTTCTGTCCGCCCAACAACGCACTCCCAAATAATGCAGGAGGGTGGTGCAACCCACCCCAGCACCACTTCGATCTCTCCCAACCGGTATTCGAGAAGATCGCAAAGTACAAGGCCGGAATCGTCCCTGTACAATACAGAAGGTAGAGAGAACTGTACTACAACTGTAATTTTTGTATTTTTGCAATTTACGTTATTCTTCACTGCAGAGTCTCGTGCAAGAAAACAGGGGGAGTGAGGTTCACCATCAATGGACACTCCTACTTCAACCTAGTCCTCATCACCAACGTCGGAGGAGCAGGAGATGTCACGGCAGTGTCCATTAAAGGGTCTAAGACAGGATGGCAAGCAATGCAGAGGAACTGGGGAATGAACTGGCAGAGTAACTCGTACCTCAATGGTCAATCTCTTTCTTTCAAAGTCACCACAAGTGACGGCAAGACTCTCTTATCCAACAGCGTAGCCCCTGCCGATTGGAGCTTCGGCAAGACCTATTCCGGTCGCCAGTTCTAAATTACTTAACACACCAGATTAACCAACCCTAAGGATTCTCGGTGCTATTTTATATCTAATATAATATATATTGGTTGAGGTGCGGTCGTCTGGTAGCTTTTTTATCTATCACGGTGATCGGTAGTGATTATGTAACTATGTAAGTCCGGTGTCGGAGATAGTCAGAGGTGGAGAATCATCAAGCAAGGGCTGCCACCCTTTCAAGCGTGCAACTTAATTAATTAGCTTAATTTGTACGCTCGAATCGTATTATAAATATTTGTAATCATTTGTCCATCATATTATTCATATAATATGCATTTCTACTTAGTTCTTAATTACTATTTACTATGGTAGTAGTAATAATAGTAGTAATAATAATAATAATAATAATAATAATAATAATAATAATAATAATAATAATAATAATAATAATAATAATAATACGGTATGTTCATTCCTATGGGCTCTATTATTGGTCGTGGGCTAGTGGTGCCTAGTAAACAAATGAACCCAATTAGGTCCGGTAAAAACAATACGACGTGACATGATCGGGCATGTGTTATTTAGTGCCGTATAATAAACGTGTCAACATGACAACATGTGTTGGGAGATGGGTGTTTAAAAAAGAAAAAAAATGATTTATGGATAATTTTACTACCTTTTTTGGTTTTCAGGTTAATGAATTAGAGTGGATTTAATGCTCAAAAGGATATTGATACTATTCGAATCAAAGGTTTTCAAGGCGACTCATAAACAAACTATTGAAGCAGTAGCAATGCAGAGATGGAGATCGGCGATTCTGGTGATCATCGATCAAACTGGAACCGTTTAGTTAACAATGACTAAAGATGTTATCCGAACCTATCGAACCTTTGAGTTTAAATAAACTAGTCTATTTTTGAGTTAAATTCGATTTTTTAATTAACTAAACTGTTCATTTAAAATTATTAGTGTCCGGTTCGTTCGTTAAAATAAACGAAATGAAACGAACTGAATATTTTAAATTCGTTCATTAAACATTTAATTATTTAAATATTCATAAATATAATTAATTTATAATCTAATTTTTTTGTTAATCAAATATTTAGTCCATCTTTTTTTCTCATTCATTGAAATTTATTTTTCAACATATTATCTTTTAAAAAATGATTGAAATTTATAATTTAATTTCCATTTCCTGCATCGAAATTTATTTTCATACATTTATAATATAAATATAAAATATAAAGTTTAGGGTTGATTTGTTTAATTAAATAAATTTATTTTAAAGTTTGACAGAACAGTTAGACGAATAACGAATTTTTTTTACATCCCTAACAACATCATAAGGGAATGTCAACATCATCGCCACTGAAACCAAACTCTAATTAAATTTATTTACTTATTCGCTTTTAATTTCTGTGTTTAATCAAGACCTTTAATTTAGTATTTATTTTATGCATTAGTCAATTACCGAAAAAGAAAAAAGGTTAGAGTATATTTAGGCAACAGTTTAGGCCTTTTCTTTTTCGTTGGAGATGATTTTTTTGACTTCATATCATACCCCAAAATTGATAACAACTAAATTCTGAAAATCAATCGTTCACCCTTTAGGCCTTCACATACAAGTAAAAATAACGATTGAAAGAGTTTCATTTTTCAAATGATAAATACGATACAAATGAAAATCAAAAGTCTCATGGATTGACCCATCCAGATCTAGAACGACACCACTAACGACGGTGTTCCGCACCGTTTCCAAATTGGCAATTCTTACGTACGGCCATCACTCCTACTGTTCTACATGTGGATGTGGGCAGTACCGGATATCGTTCCACTGGTGGTTTTATGGTGCGTCACTAGAGAGAGAGAGAGTACATAGATGAACACGAGCGGAGAGCTACGAGATCAAACAGAAGCACCAACGGTGTCAGTGGTGTCACTGTTTTGTTTTTTTTTTTGAAAGAAAAGACGATTTATATTAAAAATAAAATAAAAATGTTACAAATTACAATAAAAAAGAAAAAAAACAATTAAAAAAACAATTTATGTGTGGAATAAGTATAGCTTGTTAATCTTCGACTTGTAGGTCAGTAACCAATAGCGAGGTTTCCTCCCACTTTTTGATAGTTGTATCTTCCAAATTTAACCTGTGCGAAAAAAAAGAGAAAATCATACTCCAAATGACAATCTAACTGACATCACATTAAATAATAGATATCTAAACACTCTATAAGACTATTGCCAAAATTATAATGTATTTAACAATATAAAAAAGAGAACTCAAAAAAGTATTTATTACAAATGACTAACTAACTAAACTATGATTTATTAACAATATTTAGTTAACGGTAATTTTTTTGTTAAAATATTTGTATCTTGTATTAATTGAAAATAAAAATTTACAAACAGTTAAATAGTTAGCAAAAAATAATTTTTTTACAGATACCAAACAATAAAATAAATGTTTGTTTCTCGACGTATGAACTTAAAGTGTCTTCGACTTTCTTCTATTGAGAGCACGATAGTTTCTGATTCGCCTCCTATCCTTTGTCCTGCATAATATATATCACCAGAACTTCAGAAAAAAAAACAGACAAATCATTAAAAAAAATTTTCACTGCCTAGATATCGTATCTTTTTTCAAATTCTCTGCATTTTGGGAAAACTAACACCTTCCTTCTACTCTTATGTGTCTTTTTAAATTTGACTTCTTTGAACGTCATGTGAAATATTTTCAGACTCTGTCCGATGATCAAATTCGTTAGTGTCTTCACATTGTAAGGAAAGACCAATATAGTCCCCAGCAGGGCGAGTTATTCGAAAATGGAAGGACCTTCATCCTCTCTGCGAAACATTCTATATTCGTGATGTCCTCCGCCTTTAGAGTCTGAAAATGGAAGGACCAAATTGTCATGAAAGGACCAATATAGTCTCCAGCAGAGCGAGTTAGTCGAGGTAACCCTTTATCCTCTTTGCGAAACATTCTATATTCGTGATGTAAGTTTGGGGAAGGAAGTGTCATGGTGGGCTTGGGAACTAGTGTCTCAGTCAGTCTATATCTCCTAAATATACTACGAGCAGGCCCAACCCGTGGGCAGAAAGTTTTATAGTATATGGGCTAATAGATAATTTAGTCCATCTAAGTAAAATATTTCATTGTTTTATAGATTTAATGGCCCAATACGATAATAATATCTAGTAGTCAGTTGTTAGTTATAGTTTCATAATCAAGTCTATAAATAGTGTAAACCCTAAGGTTTATTTTTGGTTAATCACTTTGGATATTGTGTTGTTAACTGTGATTTGTGTTGAGCTAATCTAACAGCCGTGTTCTTCCTGTTTGAATGGGTCAAAATAGAATTGGATAAATTCGGATTTTTAAGTTGTAAGTATTTGAATGTGATGAAATTTGAGTGAGTGAGTTGGTTTTGCATTGTCTTTTTGTGTAATGAATGGATTGATGAATCTAACTGAGGTCTCTAGATGAGTTAGTTAATTATTTGTTGGCTTAATCTGGTTGGTGAATATTTGTTTATATTACAGTTGGAGTGTTGGAGGTTTGTGTACGTCAGAAACATCCCATCATTTTATTCTCTGCGGAAACATGATGCAGAAGATATATTGCATGTATTGTGTATCTCCGTCGCTTTCTATCTGGTGCTGCATGTGTTCCCAACCTACCTGTTTCTGAATTCTGATCGCCATCTATACATCATAATACCTAATGCACTCACGTACGCACTCCAGAGTCTCTCAGAGAGCTAGCTATACGGAAATGGATTAGTTTCTGTTGAGTTAGTTCTGTTGAGTTCATGAGTTGAATCTGGCTGGACCGGACGGACTACTATATATCGCCAACTTGCCAAATCATATCTTCTATTCAAATTTCATATCATATCATATAATATCAAATCTTTGCGCAGAGTCGCAGAGGAATTGGTAAAGTGAGATGAAAAAAAAGGATGGTGAATGGCGATGATTTAATTATAGCTAGTCTTGGCCCTTGAGTGTAGTAGATTTATAATGCCCTGCTCCGACCACCATATCCAATCAATATTTTAACACATGGGTGGGCCTACTCACGTGAGATGCATGTCTTCAATCGGAGGAAATGATATTTACTCCATTACTCCGGCGGGGCCAATTCAGAGAGAGACGAATCTAAGAAGAGGAAAAGAAAAAAAAACTAAGCTAACTTGTTATAGCTTGGTAGCTTGGTGACAGAGTAGCTGGTATTAGGCAGGCTACTACACTCCAACTACTAAACAACATGCACCTGAACCGGCCACCAGTTGGGACCCAAGTTGAAATCTTTCTCTTAATTGCATATATCTGCAAGCATAGTCCAAGTATAAAAATGGTGGATGGATTTGATTAAACAAGACAAAAATCTAAATAAATGCATATGCAGATGTGTCGGAAGATTTGTTTTTGTGTTTGTTATAAGTTGTTACATTTTTTCAGGTCCCCACCTCCTCCTTCTTCCTAATTCTTTTCCATCGTCTTCCTATCAATAACTCTCTTCTCAGTTCTGTGCATTCTGCAAACTGACATCATATCTTAAATGGTGTGTTTGATGCATGATATCAGTTCTCTGCTTTCACCCCGACTCAGTCAACCAAGCAACCATCAGTCCATCACTCACACCTCCTTCAATTCCCAAAACAAAAACCGTCAGCGGACCGCGCATTAATTCGAGCCCCGATTGATCCATCATCTGCCATGATTGACAGTCATCGATGGAGAAAGGTTTGCTCAATTTCTGGTGACATCGATCTCTAGGTTTCTGTACGACACAGTTCCCACCCAATCAGACCTCAACTTTCAAAGGATTTAACTCACGTTAATAAAAAAATCGATTAGTACCTATAACTACTAACTACCCAAGTCCCAAGTTCCCAACCGTGGAGGATTAAACCATTAATGTTTTCCTTTACTTCACATTCATTGTTTATTGCTCATGCTGGGGCCTTCTTTCTGTTCTTACAAACAAACAGAAAAATCATTTTTTCTTCTTCTCCTGTTCAATTAATTAACTGTTCATTGATCGATCGATCCATTCATTCATTCTTGATTAATTTAATTAAATAATTACCTGGTATTAATACAGAATGGACCTAATTAATAGCTAAACGCATGCTTCTACGTACGTCCAACACCCATGAAATCGATGAACCCCCCCAGATCGGAAGCTTCGTAATTTGAATCGGAAAACCCAGAAACGTCGACCATCGTCATCCCGCCCATCCGTAATCTCGTCGAGGATTCATCTCTAACATCATCAGCATCAAAGCTGCAGCTCTTCTTCCCACCACTTTCTTGGATGTTCTCATCCAAGCACCACCCACCATTTGAATGATTTGATCTCAAAGCTCCCACCTTTTGCTCCGGCCCTACATAAGAAGAAGAAGAACGACAAGCAAATGTTATGGTGAGAAAGTGGAACAGAGAGAATAGGGACTGCAACATGATGCAGGAATTGATGGAGGAGGATAAAAATACAAAAAAGAAAAGAAAAAGCTGATCTGGGTTGGGTTGTCATTCCGATTAGACCCAACATTACATACTATTAGAGAAGAGAGAATCTAGTAAAGCGTAGATATTAATAAGATGGGCACCTGGTCCTGGTGGTGGGAATCGAAAAGACGGGGTTGTGCTGATGAAATTGTGACCGAATCTGTTGATAAACCTCGACGACGATGGGCTGTCGTGGAACGTGGATTCATCTCTGGTGCTTGTCACCGTGGATTCGGCACTGCAGGCATTGTTGTGATTGAAGCTGAATGGGTGGTATGTAGGAGAACAAGGTTTTCTTCTTCTGTAAGCATTGGATTGTTCTCTGTGCTTCCTGGCCATGATCACATGCCAATGGTTCTTTACGGCATTGTCTGTTCTTCCAGGAAAAAGTCTCGCTATCAGTGCCCATTTGCTCCCATACACCCCATGAGCACCCAATAGTCGCTCTTCTTCTTCCTCGCTGAAAGCCCTTCTGTTAATTTTCGGATCAAGCTGGTTGAACCATCTCAACCTGCAACTCTTCCCTGAAAAGTAAACATCAAAACTCATATCAACCCAATACCATACTCATATATATGTATTACGGAATCAACCAAACTCACCTGATCTCCCTTCCACTTTCTCAGCAATGAGGTTCCAGTTCTGGGGTCCATGTTGTGCGACGAGAAATCTCAGTTTTGCATCTTCTGCCGGCCTCCAGTGACCCCTGGCACACAGCTTTTGCAGCCCGTTTTCCTTCTCGGAGCTCTGCTGTTCGTCGTCGGGTCCCGTTGGTCTTGCGAATGGGGAAAGCGGTGGCGTGAGTGCGAGGAAATCCATTTCACACCCATTTCTCCTCCTCCTCCTCATATAGTTTGTCTCCATTTTAAACAGCAACCACAGGAAAAGCTGAACAAGAGATTTGATTTGATACGATTTGATTGATTGATTGTATGGAGAAGCGTTTCCTTTCCCACTCTGTCTCCCGTTATTTTTGGCCGGAAACCGATTCAGAGTCTGATCTTTGGCGCCGAAGGAAGAAAGGAGAGAGATGGAGGAGGACAAAGAAGCACCTATAGAAGCAACAAAAGAGGGTAGAGAGAAAAACAATAAGGACTGGTCTCTCTCTGCCTCTGCTTCTGCTTGTGATCACGGTTTGGTTTGGTGCTCGGCTATGGCTGTGGCGGTGGCTTTAAAAGATAAAAAAGAGAGATGTTTTAGATTTTGGACACTGCAACATGCAAAGGTGAAAAACTTGAAAGAAAACCGCTCGTGTGGGTGTTCCTGTGGTTAGCTTGTGGCAGTTGTGGGGGAGACCCGTCTTTTTATCCCTCCCCTCTCTCCAACGTCTCATCATTTCACCAGTGTTCCTGTTGCTATACTTTTTCAATCCACACCCTTTTAAAAACTTAATTGCAAATTCAACTTCTCTCACTCAATCAAAATCTTGTACCATTTAATGTTAAACTAATCTACTTACGTATTTAGTTAGAATCCCGGGACGACGGACGGTATTATAGGCAACTGCGTGCGTAATGGTAGTGGTGGGTGATATTGTGATACGATGACTTGTTTGAGGTTTGACTCACGAGACATTACAATCCCTTTTAAATTTTTTTTTTGCAGATAGAAAGACGATTTTTCATCAATTATAATCATTCGTCTTAGTGATCCATCTCACCAAGATTAATAAGGCTACTCTACAGCCTTATTAATTAATAACTAAGATTTTCCTTTTCAATTATCATTAACAAATTAATTAATTAATTAATTAATTTTACTTATCTGAGCTTTAATTTTTGTAGGTTCGTTCCTATTTAATTTGGTAGAGGCTAGCTAGAAAATTGACGATTAGGTCGAACCAGGTCGTAGTGACGTGGTCGTTTTCTTGGATGGGTTTTAGGAAGCACAATGGCCGGCCGGGGTGAGATCGGTACAACTATATTAATAACTAATTTCTGCATCGCTGCCTGCTGGTAAATGGTAAATATTGGTAACCCTCTTATTTGTGACCACCTCTGTACCTGATTTCACCACTATCAATTTATTATTAATACCACTCATCACTCATCATCAGATATTCAGACGAAGAGCTAGGATTAATTAAACGATTAATGCATGCAATGGATTATGAATTCTGTTAATTGGTTCGACACACTTAATGGACATATCAGAAATTATATGCATGATGATATCTCAATTCAAAATTCTTAATTTACAAACATCTCGACCTATTGTTAGTTTAATTTTAATTAAATTTTGACCAGCTAGGAAGATATTTTGTAGATGAAGTAACTGACAAAGGTTACTTCGGTCATTAAAAACATTATTGAATGGAGGTCCCTGCAGGTAGTCGACGTAACCATTGTCTGTAATCGACACTGTTGGATATACAATTTAGTTGACTTATGGATGGGTCGGTCCTCTCTGTCATTCTCGAGTATCTTCTTGTTTTTAGCTAAGTAGGTAGTCTCCATTATTGATTTACATTTGTTATTGCCTTATATAAATAGAAGAGCATCGCATGTACAATTCTATTAAACGTGCCCACAACTTCTTCAATAGTGATGAGAAGACTGACAGATGATAGAAGTGAATTCAAAATAATTGTGGGTTTGGACTTTAATTTAATTTGGAGGAACACGAATGGGTCTTCTTTGTCACAGAAGCCAGCAGATCAGACCAAGACAACAACTGTTAAATTATTAATCGTTCTGAACAGTAATGTGTATGCACGAGTTCAGAGTTCAGACGATCGATCAGGCTTGGACTTGAACTACTTCATTAGTTCATGACCTGGTAGCACCAGCAGAATCAACAGCTAGTTCTCTAGTAGTAGTCGATCTGGTTGTTGATATAGCCTATAGAGTAGATCGAACTTAGAAGAAGAAATAATAGTTTCTGTACGTAGTCTTCGAACATGGAAACATTTAATTAGTTGTTCTGTCATGCAGTCATTCTCATATAAATATGGCTGACCTGACCCAATCCCAATTCAAGGAATCAATGGTTTCAATTTTCAAGCAGCAGAATAGAACAAATTAAGCAAATTAAACTGGAATATATATGAGATTAATAATTATATGTATAGCAGCAGCAGAAGCAGGTAGATAATTGATGGACTGGAAGCGAGACCGAAAGACAGACCGACATCGTAATATTGGTCGCCAAAGTCCATGATTGTCAGAGATGTTTGTCACGGAACATATTGATTGATTATACTAAGTCTTTTTCCGGCAGGGCAGCCAGCCAGTCGGTCAACTGCCATCTCTGGCGAGCTCTGCCATGCCCATGCATGTATTCTTGACTTTAAGTTTAATCTCTTCAGAGATCGAGGCATATTTTATTTCTGATTCTCTAATTTGCTCCACAGCCCAAAACAAAAGACGAATCAATTTGAAATCCATTGAGTCTGTCTGCTTTGTATTGTGGACACATCGATTGTGTGAATGAGAGCACCGACAGCCGCATTTCCAAGATTCTCAAACTTCTAGAAATAACTCCAGCCTCCGTAACGACCCTATTATTTATTTTACTTATAAAAGAGAATCAAATATTCAAATAAATACATTAATTAATTTATTAATCCTCGATCTCAAGTTCTAAAATCTCAAATGATGTCGAAAAACATATGGAATATCTAAATAATCTGAATACATTAATCGTAGATTCGATCTGTTATCGAAAAGAGACAGGTCCCGTTTGGAAGAATGCGTGTTTACATCAAACATGTTTTTTGGCAACGTTTATTCATTTTAAATCAAACAAATGCAAATCGTTCATTAATTTCTTTATTTATCAAATGTTACGTTGGATGTCCAACTCTCATCTGTTGCCGACATCGCTAATTACGACTCTCATGAGAATTTTAAGAGATTTCTCATCGGCATTGCAGATACGTTTTTTCAGATTCAATTTCCCCCCTCTTCCTTTTCTTTTCACAATGAACATGGATATATGTGCTGCCTGGTCTGTAAGGCTGTAAATGGGCCGAGTCCCGGACCTATGAGGTTGGCCCGGGTTCAGATCCAGTGGAAAATGGTTGTACCTGTACCCGTGCCCGGTCCAGCCCCATAACAATTTCGGATATGGGTCGGGTCCGGGTCCAAATCTAATAAATAATTTTTTTTACCTAAAAACAATAAATAATTAAATAATAGTTAATAAATTTTAGTAAAATCGATAAACATAAAAAAAATAACAATTTGGGAATGTTGAAAGGGTGAAATCGTAAAACCCTAATAAGTCTTATGAAATTCTAATATGGGTGAAAATGTGAAAGTATGTGTAAGTAAATAATAATGTTGAAATGAAATGGTGAAAGGGTAAAACCTTAACATTTATATATTTATATTTTATATTAAACCCTTACTAATATATTATATAATATATATTAAAATATTTATATTTAAATTCAAAACTTACTAAAATATGAATATTTTTTTTCCTAACATTTAAAATAGCCCACTAAATGGTCGGGTCCAAAACCTTTGACGGGTCCGAAATTGATCTCATGCCTGGGTTCAGACGTTTGGGTCGGGTTCGGGTTCAGGTCGGACCCGGAACCATTTACAACCTTGTTACCCAAAATCAAACTCAATTGAATGTAGATTACAGCTTATTAATTTCCTTATATAGAGATTACATCACAACTAACGTTAGTTATTAATATATGTAACTACTATTAGTTATGATAGTTACAACTATCCAACATACCTCCTCCCTTAAGCTTGTGGAGCTTCTTCGACGAGCTTCGATTGTAATATCTGAAATGCTTTCGGTGCTAGAGGCTTGGTGAGAACGTCTGCCCATTGTTTCTTCCCATATACATGTGTAACGTGGCTGGTACCACTCAATTTAAACCCTGACAGGCTACGTCGGCAATGTGTCACGGATTCGCAGCAGAGACAGAATGCCCCAACAGCAGGAACAGAGGACGTAGGACGTACTCCGTCGCTCTGCCCGCCGCATGACCTCCACTACTCGTCAAACGGATTTTATTTACAATTAGTTCTTTTATTTTAGTTGGTAGCCGTACTCAGCTTTACGCTTTCTCATTTCTATTTAAAGTAATGAAGAAGTCTGGAAAGGCATGAACAATTTTATCGATACAACTATTCTACTCCTTCCTAATCTCTATCAAACTATTCTCCAGTCTTCTCACCTCTTCCGATCATCTTCAATCCGCGACCATCTGCAACGTTGCATTGGTGCTTTCAATAACCTTCCGCCAAGTTCAGGTGTATAGTCGTAAACGACTGATATCCTTCAAAGTCGTGATCTGTGACACGATTATTGACAGATCCCAAACAGGGAGGTGTCATTCTTTACAAAAATATTTTATCGTTCTTGTTTAACTGTGTTAAAATTGTAGATGGCAACCGGTAGCGGAACCACAGAGGAATTGGAGAAAACTGTTATCACAGTTATGGACGAGGAAATTGCTCGTATATCAGACATAACCCGAAAGCAAGATCGGGCAATTTCGGAATTGACAGAGCATCTACTCGAGATGACAGTAGAGATGAAAAAATTACCGGAATCTAATGAGAAAAGTACCTTCGACGGAGGAGCCTGGTACATAATCCTCAAACGAGCACCTGGTGAAGGTCTTCTGCCCAAAGTTCGATGGTTCAAACCCGGAAGGATGAATATTCTTAGCGGAAGAATATTTTGACTATCATGGAATCATTTAAAGTCAGGATCGTGGGGTTGCACATGGAAGGGTCTGCGCTCGATTGGGTTCGCCGGTTGAAGAAAAATAGAATGCTCTCCTCTTGGGATCACTTGAAGACAGAGATCCGGGAAAGATTCGGAAAATCGGAGTATGAAGATAGCCTCGCCGTACTTACGCGACTCCAGCAGACGTCGACGGTGGAAATTTACATCACTGAGTATGAGCGTATTTTGAACGATGTCACCAGAATGACGGAAAAATATTCCTTGATTACTTTCTTCGTGGGAGGGCTTTGCGAGGACCTAAGAAGCAATCTCAAAATCGCCAAACCAACGTCACTAAAGCAGGCGTTTTCTCTGTCCAAGATGTATGAAGCAAATCGAGTAGGGAAGGGGTTGTCGGCTCTGACCGTTCCGACTAATCGAAGTAACTACTGATCAAATTTAATCAATTCAGCGGTTCTCTTGCTGAAGACATGCACCCAACACGCTGTCCTTACTAGTGGGCAAGCAAAACCCGGGATATCGTAAGCCACCTTCCTACGAGGAGAGGAAAGCCAGAGCAGCCAAAGGATTATGTTATTACTGCGAGGAGAAATTTGTGCCAGGGTTGTTGGATCTGGATCAGAGGTTTAAGGGGGGGGTAATAGCCTCTTTTCGTGATTTCTCTGAATATGTGCGGAAGTACCTGAGACTATAAGTTAAAGACAAGGATGTGTGTGTGTGTGTGTATATATATAAGCTTACTGTAGTATATGAATACTGAGTCTACTTATTAGATTGTGAGTTCTATACAACTGTAGTATATGAATACTAAATTTTACAGACACACGTATAAGAGTAAATGAACAGATGTATATTCTAACTTAAAAAATATGCTTTCTAAGCTAACTGTAGTATATGAACACAAAGTTCTCTTGTAAGCAAGTGAATGATATAAGTTAAAATATATAGGTATACATGACCAGATGACTGGATACATTTGAACTGAAAGTAACCTCAGTTAATGACCAGATAACTGGATGAGGGATCTGCACGAAAATAGTCAACCTCAATCTATGACCAGATAACTGAATGAGGGATCTCCTTGTTTGTTAACGGTTGATTCAAGCACTCGAATCCTTGATTTTGCCTCATTGATCTCCACGAACAAGTCATGGACTCCCTCCTTTTTGACGGTTGTTTTACCGGTTCGCTCCGCCTCATCTTTCTCGATAAGCTTCATTATCTTCTTCCAGTCTTGATCATATGCCATTTTGAAAAGGGGTTATTGATGGATGAGAAGTTTTAGATTTCAGAAGGTGAAAAAACTTTGTATTTATGGACGAGACCTTTTAGGATTTTATAACCTAGGTTTTGCTTTTCATTAGTTTCCAAGACTTTCTTGGAACTATGACATGGGCTCATTTTCTTACATGCTTTTAGTCCGAGAAATGGACTGGGTGGCGTGCATAAATACCATAAATACCATTAATAACATAAATAGTAAATGAATACTGAGTCTACTTATTAGATTGTGACTTTTATACAACTGTAGTATATGAATACTAAATTTTACAGACACACGTATAAGAGTAAATGAACGGATGTATATTCTAACTTGAAAAATATGCTTTCTAAGCTAACTGTAGTATATGAATACCAAGTTCTCTTGTAAGCAAGTGAATGATATAAGTTAAAATATATAGGTATACATGACTGGATATATTTGAACTGAAAGTAACCTCAGTCAATGACCAGATGACTGGATGAGGGATCTGCACAAAAATAGTCAACCTCAATCTATGATCAGATAACTGGATGAGGGATCTCTTTTTAGTTGTTTTTACTTAGTTAAGATTATAATAGAAAACGTAAAAATAAAAAGAGACACAAAGATTTTTATACTGGTTCACCCAAACAAGGGCTAATCCAGTTCCGATGAAACACGGATATCACTAACCTGAAGGTAATGACGAAACCTCTGTCAAGCTTTAAGGCTAAACGCTTGTGAATCAACTAAGAGTATTCAGAAACTCTTAAAAACCTCTGTCAAGCTTTAAGGCTAAACGCTTGTGAACCACTTAAGATCGAGTATTCAGGAACTCTTAGAAACCTTTACCAAGCTTTAAGGCTAAACGCTTGTGAATCACCTAAGAGTATTAAGGAATTCTTAAAAACCCTTGAACCTTTAAGTTTCAACCTAAGAGTTTTCCTGAAAACTCTATAGAACTACACTGAGTTTTATGGTTGAACTCGTTTAACCTTTCAAGTGTTGGTATTGAGACAAACCTCTCACAACACTTGGACCATTTACAAGATGTAGAGCTTTTCTTCTAACACACTCTCAACGTACAAGAGAGGAGGAAGAAGAAGTTGAAGAACTAAGTACACAACCTTGAGAGCAACTCCTACACAAAGCTTGACCGAGAGATAGAGCTTGAGCAAGAGAGAAAGAGTAGAGCTTTGATCCAAAGAGAGCTTTAGCAAAGATGGCAAGTGATAGCTTGAACTCTTGGGTGTGTACCTCTTTATATAGTAGACGTTGATGGCATGAAGGTAAATTCTTCATCTTCAAAACTCCTAGGAAGAAGAGCTTGATTATAGACGTTGGAGGGACATGAAGTTTCACTTCTATTTGAACTTGATCTTGGGAAATTGTGTAGCATTAACTCCAAAGTCATGGTTGGATTCTATCTTGGGAGATTGTGTAACATTAAATCCAATGTCATGATTGTGTAACATTTTGGGAGAGTGAACCTCCACACGTTTTGTGCTCTTCCAATTTGAATTCTTCAACTAGGATTTTGTGTAGCATTGATTTCAAGATCTTTGTAGTTAATTACTTGAATGTGCTCTTGGAATTTATCATGATTGCACTTCTACACGTTTTCTACATCTTGAGTCCATTTAAAGCTTGAATGAATAGTTGTAGCTTTCAAACCTTGTTGATTAACCTATAAGACATTGATCATCTTGACACAAGAGTTAATACAAGTGATAGGTGTGCATAATTAAATATAAGCTTCAATTAATTAACTTGATTAATAGTAGAGATTTGTTTGATGGAAATAATATTGATCTCATTCTAGTTATAATCATATATCAAGTCAATTTTATTTACATGAGTTTAATTGATTTATTCATGTAGCTCTAACTCATATATTTCTATATCTTGTTAATTAGGGTTTATTATATTTCAAATTAATTAACAACTAAATATGTCATTGAGAATCTTATTTCTACAAGGGCATCGTTGTAGGGGACGGTATTTTAGGTTCGACGTCGAGTCGAATTGTTTAATGGAAATATGTGATGAGGAACAGTCAATGCCGACCATAGTATTAGCTGGAGACAAAGAATGCGGTGTATCGGCGACCGAGATCAGTATGCATGCTCTGTCTGGAGCTTTCAATCCACGCACGCTTTGCATACAGGAATATGTCAAGGGGAAGGAAGTCACTATCCTCATCGATAATGGAAGCACGAACAATTTCATACAAGATTCGATTGTCAGCCTTCTGGGTCTGGAAATTGTGGTCCATGAGCAGCTCAGATAACTCCGAGAATGTAAGAGTTGGATCAAATCGAGTAGTTATCGATGTTACAAATGATTCAAACTTTTCGTCTAGACCTCCTAAGGTGATCAACACGATCTCATTCTTTCAATTTTTCACGAGTTGCAGCTAATGCATCCTTCAAGACCGACACCTTTGCCAAGTACTCGTCCATCTTTATGCCCCCTTTCCGAATCGATTGAAGCTGCAATCGAAGATGAAGTTGCCACGTCTGGATCCCCGAAACAGGCATTGGAGATTCACCCAAATTTCAGCCGACATCCTGTACGAAGTCACCTGAGGAAGGATCGTCGTAGAAATTCCGGTAAGGATCCAACTGAGAATTAGTTGGTCTTGCTGAATTTGGAGTGGCGTTTGCAGCTGAACCTCGTCGGTCACATATTCTTACAATCTAAATCCGCACACCGAGAATTGCACTTCCCATGAATAGTAGTTGTTCTTTTCGAGAAGAACACATCTCATAGGCTTTATTACAACTTTCATCGTCGTCGATTGTGTGAAGCACCCGTCGGCTGAGATCTACAGAGGAATTCGTTCCAGTCGTCATTATCCCAAGACGTATGATACCATATAAGACTAACTTAATCTTGATTTGAAATCAAACTCAATTGAATGTAGATTACAGATTATTAGTTTCCTTATATAGAGATTACATCACAACTATCGGTAGTTATTAATATCTGTAACTACTATTAGTTATGATAGTTACAACTATCCAACGGTGGTCACCCTCAATCCACTCAATCCTCATATATTAACTTCAAATCTCAGACACCATGGGATTTTATTATCCACACAATTATTGGACTGATTCAGCTCATTGCACACCAACTGTTTAAATATGCAGAATATCCATAAATTAATCGCCCCTTCAATGGACTTTAGTTGGTTACACTGTTAAACCCATAATCAAAATCAGAACCAATCACATTGTCAATTGCATCTGAGATGAAAACAAGGAAATCATATTACAGATGCAAATCAAGTAATTTAGTCCTCGTAAGATTTGGAACTTTAGATGCAAAAAAGTGTGAAAATAAACATTAAATTAAATTCCCATCTCAATGACAAATGGTAATTAAAAATATAAAAATTTACACTAAATCAATAATTTTGGTAATTAGGTTGTTGGACTATTTGCATTTTATGTTATATATTTTTTAAATAATTTTAAATAAGTAATAATAATAAATAAACTTATTGATGACGTGTAGGGGTGAGAACGGGACGGGTCACGGACGGGATCGAAACAAAAATTATATTCTCTTTATTCTTCAAAAATCGATTCGACGTGAGGCCATAGGTGGGTCAGGGTCCATCCTCTAGTCCGACACATCCTCGAAGCCAATCGAATTGCCGGACATGCGGGTTATCGGGCATGTAGTCCACCCACCTTACTTCATGAGTCTCTGGGTTAAGCGACTAGGCTTAGGAACCATACTTCCGGGTATCATCACCTATCTTTTAAACAATCTTACCAACTAAAAGTTATGCGTTCTTAGTTTTGACAACTCCGTTGTAAATATATTCAATAATGCCTCTATTTCTATTTTTATCCATCATATTTATATTTAGTTTTTCATTTCTAAGATGGGTTGATGGCAATATCACTTTGAAGTTTGACTTCTTTTCTTTAATTTTCTATGAAATATGAACTAAAAAAACATTGTATTGGATGAATCTCTGATCAATCTACAATTTCAAAAATGGAAAAAGAAACAAGAAAGTGAAGAAACCCATTCAAAATTTGGTTGCCCAAGGGAGAAAAAATAAGTCCAACCGATAATTACAAACAAGAACAGGTAGGTCTACACTACTCTACAGGCAATTGCTATTGAATTTAATGGTTTTGACAATGATATTTTTGAATCTATTAGATGAAAAATCAGCAAAAGATTTTTAAAGTCAAATATAAAAATCAAAAGCAAGACATAAACGATTCTAAACATTGTTAATAAGATATGCACCTTGACGGTAAGAAATTGAATCCATCCAGGAATGCAAGTCTACAACCAAAATACACAAGAGAGTCTGCAATCGAGATATGAAATAAAAAAAAATTTCAGTTAAGACAATAACTAAGAATATAAACATGTAAAAGAGTTAATATTAACACCATTGTGTTCCATGACCATCTAAACTAAGAGAGATCATGAATATGCTGATTCATTGAGTATATGTGGATTCTGTTCCATTCCCTATCAGCAGTAACTAGTGAAGTAAGCAATCAGTTATTGAACATTATAGTGCAACATAACATAAAATCTGTCCAAATACTCTGTCCAAGTATGAACTTCTAAAGATCTGTAATAGTAATTTCTATTATCCAAACCTAAATATCAATGAAATGAAACAAAATAAAAAAAAGCAAGTCACTTCTTAATCCTACGAGCTTTCTTAGAGCCCCAAACCTCCATTCTGCCCCGTGGACATCCACAAGGTGCCCGAAAGATTAGAACTGTTCTTCCATTAATTGGTGCCATCTTCTTCAGCTCAGCTTCAAGTTCCTTGTGATCATGTCCTAATTCCAAAGGACCCATTCCAAAAGCAACATCAAAAATCAAAGGTGAGGCCCTAATGCATTCCTCAGACTCCAGCTGGATATCGAACTCAACCGCCTTCCTCAGACCTCTACAACATGGTTTCCCACACTTCCTAGCATGGTGCCCAATCACTTCCCATAGCACAATTCCTGAAGCAAAAGCCACGACCAATCCAATCCCATAGGCCACGGGAGCGTTCCATAAAACATCTCCTATCAGATCGACTGCGTCTGGGAATAGTCTATATGCCTCGTAAAATATAAACTTGAAGTACGGAACGGTGAGAACCGCGATCGCGCCGATCACAAGGATGACGATCATAGCGTCAATTGCGGCAAAAGACGAGTGTTCGCAGAATGGATGCGACAGCGGATTTAGGGACTTTGATCTCCGGTAACGCGACTGAGTTGTTCGATTATCCGAAAATTCTTTCAGTGCTGTGGTGGTGCGGTGCTTTTCAAACGCCCTGCAGAACTCGATTAAGCTTTTGCACTCGACCATCGGTGGATCCATACTCGATAATTACTGAATTAGCTTCGATGTTTACTTGTCTGACCGGATCTCAACCGATCACAGAATTCGATCGGATGATAGCAAAAAAATGGAAGAAGAAGAAGGGAAAAAAGAAATCAACAAGAATTCTACTGCAAATAGACGGAACCAGATTGACAATTCTAACCGAAAAGATTCAGATTCCCCTTCGATTTCGATCCGCGTTGATCGGAAAGTTGGGTGAGAAACCAAGGGGAAATCCCTTGGAGGAATCCGATGGATCTGTCGGCGGGAGGAGAGAGATTTACATTATTGTCGAAAGTGAAGTCGTATGGAAATGAGGAGGAAAAGAAAAAAAATGGTCACAGCCTTGGCCTTGCAGGAATGTTACAGAAAAGGAACGGCGGAATGAAAAATTAGAAGAAAACGTGGAAATAAATTGGGGGAAAAATAAAATAGATATTTAATTGATAATTTGATATACTTATTCATAATTATTTAAATCTCTTAAACTCAAATGCTCAATTTGTATAAATAAAAATGACAGTGGCTAGAGCATGGAAATTGAGAATGCTGTCAATATATTTTGATAATGTTACGTGACAGTAGCCGCCGCAAAGCTCCATCTGCGCTCGATGGTTTCGTAGTTGACCTGCCGGTCAACCGACGAGAGTAATAATTTGATAGTCTACCCCAGAAATAAAAGTAATTAGCCTCTCAATATTGTCTTAATGTTTTATTAATAATCAGTCCCTCAAAATATTTATCAAATAGTGAACGTTTCTAAACAACGTGGTTAGTGATGTTAGATTGTTACTGCTTTAGTCCACTAATTACGTGGGGATCTCAATTGTATAAGTATGATCGTTTTTAATGAAAATATTAGAATTAGTACAGAATATATGTTTTGTAGGTTGATGATTTTAATTTTAAATAATATATATTTAGATTTGGAATGTGTTAATTTATGGTTATCGTTCGATTGCAAATGTAGTCGAATGTATTATGTACTTGCAATATGTATGAATGTATATATGTATATATATGTGTATGTATAATATTGTAATTACTGTAAGCGCGATCGATAGTAGGAAGGTGAAGATCTGAAAGACGCAATGAAGACAGAACGGAAGCTGAAGCTGAAAGATATTTCAAGTAACAAGTGATGAAGATTTGGGAAGGTATGATTCCTAATGGGAGAATGAACTTTGTAAGTGAATGAGATATAACCGGTGGATTCTTATGTGTGTGTTGTATTCTATATATAGTTGTTATGTCCCAATATATTGTCCTAGGGTATATGTGTGTAAATAAGTATAAAAACATAGGTATTAATAATTCTCTCCCTCCTTTCTGCATCTCTGTTTTCTGCTTCCTCAAGGAATCTCTCGCACTAAAAAGGTTCAAAGGAAACCAAGTAAGAACACACACACGGAAGAAGACAGATAAAAGAACCCATGCACAGATCGATGAAGAGCGAGCACGCCTCCGTCAGCGAGTCTTTCGGCAGTAAGAGTGAGCACGCCTCCGTCTGTGAGAGCAAGCACGCCCCTGTCTGAGAGATCGCGAGCACGCTTCCGACTGCTCGTATCGGCATCTGAAGAGGAACACCGCGACAGGAACCTCCGCCTGCGTGATCGGGAGACGAACGTGAGCATCTCTGTCTGCGTGAACGCGAGCGCTTGTGTGATTGTGAGCTTTTTGCAAGCAAACGATCGCCAAGTGAACACTTCCGCGAGGGGGAGAGTGTGAGCGATTTTCCCTTTTTCCAGATTGGTGATCTGTGATACACACAGACTCCGCTAGTGCTGCTATCGTGAGTGTGGTCGACGCTTGGAATCCCTCCGTCACGATCGATTAGGGTCGATCCCACAAGGGAACCCCTAATTTGAATCGGCGAGTGTGAGAGATACCGACGAGTGTGAGAAGATCGATGGTTGCAATCGGCGAGTGTTGTGAATTTGTCATTGTTTCAACAATTTTAATAGTATATGATAAACGTTGAACTAATGGCCGAACGCAGCGCAAACCCATGGGAGAGCTGGACAGCACCGAAAAAACTCGCGCACTTCAGACCGCTCGATCTCCTCCAATCTGGTGTACATGTTTAATGCTGCAATAAATAACAAGGAATGTCTGGACGACAGGTCTGCTGATCAGGTTGGTGGGAGTAATGAGGCCTGAAGAGGAAATCACGGAATTTATTAAACAACAATGGAAGCCGAGGCAGAAGTTTAGAATGACAAGAGTAAATAAACAAACCTTCAAAGTGGGATTCTATAGTGCAAAAGATTATGACAGATTGAAAACAAACAAGTGGGAGCACCTAAAAGAGGACCTCATCATGATCAAACAGTGGGTAGCGGGTGAATGTGTTGCAGAGGACCCCCTCGATACCATCCCACATAAAGCATTAATATACAACATTCCCCCGACAATGTGGGGAGTCGAGGCGATAGGGAGAATAACAAGCTCCTTAGAGCCACCTATAGAAGCAAAAGCGAAACCACAGAGAGATGCACGCCTTCCACCACCGCTTGAAGCTTCTATTATAATAGATAAAAATTTCACCTAGCCGGAGAATGTTAGAATCAGGGCCGAGGGTCATGAGAATGTGCCAGCCAGAGACTCGATTGTTGGGGTTGAATACAAACAGAAGATGCCCTATTGCTTCAGATGCTCGGGATTCGGACACTGGCCCCAACAATGCAGGGGGCGCGAACAAATCGAAGGGAACTGGAACAAGCACATCGCGTCGGAGAAAGTAGAGGTCGCCGGCGCCGGTGTCCTTGCAATTGAGGGAAAATTTCAAAATTCAAAACCTTCTGACACCATCAAGCAAAGGACGAGGCCACGCCGACATCGACACCAGCGTACACAACAACGACACCACCGTACGCAACGTACGAAACTTGTGTACAGGAGAGTGGAAAAGCCTGCAGATGGAAACCACAGTGACCAAAGAGCACATCATACCATATCCCCCGAACGCCGAGGTGAGATACCGGCCCCTCCATCGCAATCAAACATGGAGGAAGTGGGAGAAAAACCATCTGAAATTAACTTAAAAAAATCAGATGAGGGCGTGGATAATAATAATAATAATGAAATGGAAAGTTAATCGGGCGACCCGAATACTGACCCGATACCAAATACTGACCCGCGACCAAATACTGACCCGCGACTGGAAGGAAGTCCTGTACTGCACAATCAGATACCAATTACAGATCCGAAAACGCCAAAATCAAAATCAAAATCGAAACAAAGCAAACATCGGGAAATAGAGGACCAGGACGCTGGAAGTGGCACGAATGAACATATGCAAATTGAGGGACACGCCTTATTGCATGAAGATCGCGCCAGCCAGACACACATCTTATATAACCTACCAGACCTAAATAGCCTGCCGCGTCGATCGACCTCATCTATTTCCTATCTTAGCGCGTCACAAAGGAAGTTAAGGCAAGCGGACAAATCAGCACAATGCGCCACCGAGCCAGAGGAAATTCAATCAAGAATCAGATCAACCGAGAAGCGAATTGCTCTAGTACCGATACAATTGCAAAACCGGTTCCAAGTGCTACAGAGAGGGCAGGGGAGGAAGGCAGGATCCTCCAGCGCAAAAAGCCTCTAAGTGGAATCGTAAGGAGCATCACCCCCCGTAATGATTCTAATTGCGTGGAACGCAAGAGGGATTTGCTCGACAGAGAGGCAAAATGAACTGAAAAAACTTTGCCACGAGCGCACAATTGAAATCTTTGGAATTCTAGAAACTAAAACAACAAATGACAAATTTAATGAAGTCCGAGAAAGAATGGGCAGTGAGTGGACAATAGAAAGAAACGCTACTGAGGATAGACGAGATTCGATTTGGGTTGGATGGAAACAAAGCCAATGGAAGGCAACAATGATAGCTACGGATAGCCAGTATGTACACACCAGAATGATGAACAAAGGTGGATATGAATTCGACTTAACAATCGTCTATGAGGAAAGGACAGCAATTAAAAGACGACAACTATAGGAAGGCATTATCTCATTCCGTCCAATTTCGAGTGCGAAGGATTGGTTAATCATAGGTGGCTTTAATGTAATACGTCACCCCTCGGAAAGAGGTCGCGGTTTATTCGACAGAGCGGGGGCTTCCGATCGAGTTCGAAAATGCAATTGCAGGCTTCACGGAGATATCGGCAATCGGCGGCGACTTCACATGGACTAATGGACAAACCAGATCGAGGCTGGACAGGGCTTTGGGGAACGCACATTGGCTTACCAAATGGCTTCAAGCCCGGCCAAGGCTGATCCACGACACTACGAGCGACGACGTCGGCCTTCACATCAAATTGACACAAACTGAAAGAGGCACGACTCCCTTTAAGTTCTATAATAGTTGGCTAAGAGAGAATGATTTTAACGAAAAATTCAGAGCGACATGGGCAATGGGGGTAGAAGGCTCTCCCATCTACACGCTACAACAAAAAATAAATGAAATAAGGAAGATGGCTAAAAATTGGGTAAAAATCAGAAAATCAAAAACTCTATCGTCAAGGGAGGTAGCGAGCTTATTGCAATCTGAGGCAACCAAACTTCAATCAAATCCGTACTGCCCTGTGACACAAGCGGCTTGCAATGAGCTAAAAACAAGGCTAATAAATCTACAAATCAGCGAGCAATTAGACCTTAGGCAGAAGGCGCACATAGAATGGATTACGATGGGCGACCAAGGCACCCGCTTTTTCGCACAAGCCATAAAGGTGAGGCATGCCAGAAACTTTATCATGGGAACCATAGAAGAGGAGGGGAGGCAAACAAACTCAATGTCCGATATGAAAGCAAGGACCATAACATACTTCACTGATCTGTTCAACGTCGAGAGCAGAGAGAGACCAATTCCGAATCTAAATATAGTAATTGACAGGAGGCCAACAGATGTTGAAAATGCAATACTAAGATGCACCCCATGTGAGACAGAAATACGGACGACATTAACAAGTATGCCGGAAGGGAAAGCGTTGGGAATGGATGGCCTCACATCTGAAATCTTATCATTCCACTGGAGTTCAATCAGAAATGATATACTAGCGGCAGTGTTACATTTTTTCCGAACCAAGCGAATGCTCCGAGCACTAAATCTGAGAGATATTCTAAGTAACAAGTGATGAAGATTTGGGAAGGTATGATTCCCAATGGGAGAATGAACTTTGTGAATAAATGAGATATAGCCAGGGGATTCTTATGTGTGTGTTGTATTCTATATATAGTTGTTATGTCCCAACGGATATATTGTCTTAGGGTATATGTGTGTAAATAAGTATAAAAACATAGGTATTTAGTAATGTGATTTAATAGAAAAAACACAACAAGTTATTCTATTAATTTTCCTTAATTATAGTTATTTTTATCGCCTGAGTTACTTTCCGACTCAGGCGATCCTCGTGCATGCAATGTAATTATGTCATGTAGGTTTTAAATATTTTTATCGCCCAAATTAAGAACATGGCACACACCCATCTCAACCATCTCAATACAATTGTCTAGAGTTGTTCCAGTTCCATGTCCATATTTAGTATTTGTTAAGACTTCTAAATATGGAAAGAATAAGATCGATCCCTAATTATTGTTTCGATAATATATTATATACTTAGAAGACAGGGTAAACTTAGACGGCGATCTCTGTAAAACAGCAGTTCATTTAACATCGACGGACCACGGATCGACCCCTAAATTCAAAGAGTAACCTTGGAAATCTGCATACATTTTCAAAACAAGGAAAAAGAATATCTGTATATATATATATATATCAAAATTCAAGAAATTAATGATATTTTCTAAGATGAATTGGTCAATTACCAGGAAATAGCTTTCGCCCATTTGCAAACAGTGACATAGGAATCCGTCTTCGGTGACAGGAACTATCTCGCCGGAAGAATGCACAAGGATCTTATCATCCCCGAACGTTGCTCTTATGTTGATCAATCCTTCTGGGACTTCTGAAGGGACTCCGTTGATGAAAACTGGTCGGTCATAATTTTATAAACATATATACTAAATTAAGTCAATTCCCTAATCGGTTGATTAATTGATTAATTAATGAATTACCTGTTGCTGGTTGGTAATGCAGGTGATGAAAAGAAGTAGGTGTGATTATTGGAGTTTTCCCAAGTTGTTCTTTAGGAACCCCCATTTGTCGTGATATCGTAAAAAGATCATTGTCGGCGGCTTTATTGTCTCCGATCAGATTCGTAGAAGACGAGGAGGAAAACGCAGATCCTCCGCCGGTGCTGGAGGAATTTGAAGAAGACAACAAAGTGGAAGAATTACATTGAATTACACCAGAACTCGGGCCTCCCACGACCCCCATCTGCTTCTGGCGACGGCGTGATCTTGATCGCCTGTTCTGAAACCAGTAGAAGACGTTTGCATCGCCTACTGGTCCGAATTTCTCCAGGAGCCTCTTTATTCTGACAGTCTCGTCCTTGGGAGGGTTGACCATGCCACTGTTGAAGATGTGTTCAAGTACAAGTATCTGCTCCGGCTTCGGCGTCCATCGAGATCTAACCGGCTCGGAAGCTATCATCTTTGAGTTCTCACGCTTATTATCGTTTTCGAGGTTTTTTGGACTCTTATCTCCCATCACTCTTTCATGTGAACGTGTGTGTCTTTCAGCGTTATGGGTTCTTAACTTCTTATAGACATAAATACATAATAATTTTCTATTTTTGTCATAAAAATAAATCTCCTCTTGGAAAGGAAAAAAAAACAAAATATACATTTTTTTCCTTGTAAAATTCGATATATCAAATACACACACAATTCAGATGTCGCGGCTAGCTAGGTTAATGATACAAATGAATGTGATGAGCACAGGAATCACGGTGTCTTATTGGGATCGCTAGGAACACTAGTGTTGGGGTGCATATGTGTATGGTGGGTTCACCGTTAAACCTCAAATTGCATGTGAAACGAGACAGGCAGACAGGTGGTAGGTGATGGTCTGGGTTGCTAAGGTCGGTCTGTTTTCATCTATCTCCATTTTCGACCGATCAGTTCAATCGGTCGATCGCCGAACAGCTTTTTATTTATTTATTATTATTATTTAAGGGATATTTAATTCTTTCGCTCTAAATCCTGGAGGTTTTGTTAATTATTTCTACAATCCAACCGAACGGCCGTGAAGAAGCCACGATGGACACTCTTCTTCCTTACAAACAAAAAACTTGTTTATTTCTCGATGGTAACGAACGCACTTTAATTTATGTATCGATCAAGTAATGTGTTTGTTGATGAATGATCAACGGTGAGGGTTCAACACGTTACACATTCTTAATCCGAATTTTTCAGCTAAACAAAATCGACGCATCTAATATAATTTTACTAGACTAATTTTAAAAAAAGAAGTTAATCTCCCTATTATTATGAGTGATAATTAGTTAATGACAATTGGTAATTATATTACTTGATAGTGGTTTAAGTTAGTTAAACTTCAACATTTGTAATAAATAATTAAACTTTGTATTTCTCAAATTCAATTCGATTATTCATTCTTTACAATACTCACAATTATAACATATTACTTAATTCCATAATTTTAAAATATTCATATGCTTGTTAGATTAAGTGGGTTCATTAATTTGGAAATTCATTATGTTAATGTAACAATCCAGCTAGACTTAGAAGCTGTGGTATCGCGACTCAAGGAAGATCTGGATATTGATGAGGGGATCACCGGCGACAGAGTTGACGGCGACACAAACACCGGCGAGAAGCTGGCCCGTAGGTCTGGCCGAACCGGGTGTAATAACCAGGACAACCATTATATCTATTATTAAGTTTAGGTTATTGTAATTAGTTAGAGTTTGTTTTGAAATTAGTGGCAACGTGTCTGTACACGACAGGATCAAAATTGGATTTAAATAGAATAGACACCCATGTTTGGGGTAGTCAATTATCAAACAGCTAAAATCCTTCTCGCCTCCGGCTCCCTCGGGAGAATTCTTATCCAACCTCCGGTTCCCATTGGGAGAAATCCTCTCTGTCGCGCGCTTTCCCGGAATCACATCATTACATTGGTGCTTTCACTGTTCCGACGACCGTCGCTTAAAGTCGGGAACTCATAGCGGGAACTACTCAAAATTTTTTGCAAACTATCCCCGGCATGTTCCAGGCCTCAACTGGATCCTAAGCAGGGAAGCAAGATCGTTTGACGTGTGTGATTCTCGTATTATTCTTAATTGTAATTTTGATTGATATGGCAGAAATTGAGGAGGTGTGCGATCCATTGGAAGACATACGTACGCGAGGAGCTAGGCAAAGTGGTGACCGATCAGACGTCGCGATTATCTCGGCAGGATACAGCGATCGCAAATATAATCGATCGGATCGGGGATCTGACAGCAATGATGAAAGAAATGTAGTTGTCACTGGGATTGGGAACGCGAGGTGCTGAGACTTCCGGTCAGAAGGCAAACCAGATCAATTCGGCTGGATTTACCTAAATTCCAGGGAACGGATCCGGAAGGGTGGTTATTCCAAGCTGAAGAATACTTTACATTTCATGGAATTATGGATGATTCGAGGATACAGATTGCGGGCTTCCACATGACAAAGGGAGCACTGAGCTAGATGCGCGGATTGCGGCGCAACAATCTGCTGTCCACTTGGGAGAAGTTTGAAGAAGATATGCGCGAGAGATTTGGGAGATCGGATTCGAAGAATTGTTGAATGAAATCACAGGGCAATCGGAATCGTCCTTAATCAGTTTCTTTGTTGACGGTTTCAAACCTGAGCTGAAGAGTGAAATTAATATCGCAAAGCCGACATCTCTTCGGAAGGCTTTCTCACTGGCCAAGGCGTATGAAGCAAAACATATTAGGACTCCGGGCCGCGTTCCGACATCAGAGCCTATTATCAAGACACCGCCGGCGGGAGCTAAAGGGGTGCCTATTGTCAGAAAAATGCTAACGGCCGAGGAATGGAAGGACCGCACAGCCAAGGGGCTGTGTTTCAACTGTGATGAGTCATATTCGCCAGGGCATAAGTGCAAGGGGCGCTTATTTCGGATGGATGCAGAGCAACAGGGTCTGGTCGAGCTGTGGGATCAGCACGAGGTGGTTGAAAGTGAGGAGGTGGTGAATTTTGTAACAACCACCGAGATTAGTATGCAAGCTTTCTCTGGAACCTTCAACCCAAGAACAATTAGATTATCAGGTTGGGTTCAGGGTCGGGTCCTGTCTATACTCATCGACAGCAGCAGCACTCAGAATTTCATCCAAGAAACGGTAGTCTCTCGTCTTGGATTTGAGGTGGAATCCCTTCCGGCATTTAAAGTATTCATTGGCAGTGGAGAATACTTGGTCTATAAGGAGGTTTGTCGACAGGTTATGATCTCAATTCAGAATACAGTTGTAACAGAGGACCTGTTCGTGTTATCGATGGGTGGAGCTAACATCGTTCTGGGTATCCAATGGCTGGGTAAACTGGGACCAGTAACGACGGACCACAAAGAATTGACTATGGAATTTGAAGAAGGAGGCAGACGTATCCGTTTACAATGAGATCATCAACTAGCGGATGCATAAATCTCTAAGTCTGGGCTCCGGAAATTGATTGCGAAAGGAGAGGTGGCGTATTTCTGTCATCTTCAAGGTGAACATCAGAAACCGGAAGTGACAAAATCGTGGCCGGAATTAACGAAAGTTTTGAAGGAATTCGAAGACGTATTGGCTGAACTCAAGAAATTACCGCCTGACCGAATTACCAACCATCGAATTAACCTTGTACCAGGTTCACAGCCAGTGAACGTTCGGCCATATCGTTATCCACACTACTTGAAAAATGAAATTGAGAAACTAACGGGGGAAATGTTGCAGCAAGGCTTGATCAAATATAGCATTAGCCCTTTCTCGTCGCCGGTGCTGCTGGTTAAAAAGAAAGACGGGAGTTGGCGTTTCTGTATCGACTACCGGGCGTTGAACGCAATTACGATCAGAGACAGATTTCCCATCCCCACCATGGATGAGCTCATGGACGAGCTACAGGGTGCGGTGGTTTTCTCGAAACTGGATTTGCGAGCTGGCTACCACCAGATCCGAGTGGCAGAAGGGGACACGGAGAAAACGGCTTTCTGGACTCACCAGGGTCACTACGAGTTCACAGTGCTACCGTTTGGATTATCGAACGCACCCGCCACGTTCCAAGCTACTATGAATCAACTGTTGCAGCCGATGCTTCGGAAGTTCGTCATCGTCTTCTTCGACGATATCTTAATTTACAGTTCGTCGTGGGAATTACACATCGATCATCTGGTTGCGGTGTTTTCATTGTTGAGACAACACTGTTTCTTCGTAAAAGAATCCAAATGCACGTTTGGATTGGAAGAACTCGATTACCTAGGACACATTATTTCCACAGAGGTGGTGAAGCCAGACCCGGGAAAAATCGAAGTTGTGGTTAATTGGCCGGAGCCGACCACGGTAAGGCAGACCAGGGTGTTTTTGGGGCTGACAGGATACTACCGGAAATTCGTCGCGCAATACGCCCAAATAGCCGCGCCACTGACCAATTTGTTACGGAAGGACGGATTCGTTTGGTCGGAGGAGGCAAGTTCAGCATTCATGAAATTAAAGACGGCATTAACAACAACCCCTGTTTTGGTATTTCCGAACTTTGCGGTGCCATTCGTCGTTGAAACCGACGCATGTGAAGTAGGAATTGGAGCTGTACTACTGCAATTGGAGCATCCAATAGCGTATTTCAGCAAAAAACTATCAAAGCTTCGTCAGTGTGCCTCAACATACTCAAAGGAACTTTGGGCGTTAACAGAGGCGGTACAAAAATGGCGTCACTACCTTTTGGGTAGTGAATTCACCATCCGCACAGACCACTGCAGTCTGAAGAACTTGTTGGGGCAAGTTATCCAGTCCCCGGAGCAACAGTATTTTCTGACACGGCTGTTGGGTTTCTCATTCACCATTGTGTACAAGAGAGGAAAGGAGAACGCGACCGCATACGCTTTATCTCGGTTGCTAACCGTTGAGCTAGAAATTGAGGCGGCACAACTCAAGGAGTTGACCAGTTCATTAATTTCTGATTGGGCGGAGCGTATACTGAATGAAAATAGTTTGGATCCTTGGATTCGCGAGAATTCTGAGAAAGTAGCACAAGGTGATGTGGACTCTGATTTCCTTGTTAAAGGGGGAATTCTGTATTTCCGAAACAAGTTCTGCTTGGGTCCAACATCCGATCTCAGAGCGAAAGTTTTAGAGGAATTGCACAATTCGCATGCGGGCGGCCACTCTGGATATTACCGTACTCTGCGTCGGGTCCGCCAGAGTTTTTACTGGAAGGGGATGAACAAATTTGTTCGTGATTTTGTTGCGCAGTGTCTGATATGTCAACAGATAAAAGCGTCAGCATTGAAACCCATGGGGTTGCTTCAACCACTGCCCATTCCGATTGCAGTAAGGGAAGATTTAAGTATGGACTTCATTACAGGGTTGCCGTTAGTCAAAGGTCACACCGTGATCGTTGTAGTTGTGGATAGGCTAACGAAGTACTGTCACCTCGGAAGTTTGCCGGTCGGTTATTCAGCAGCATCTGTCGCTGAGTATTTTATTAAGCAGATAATTCGTCTCCATGGAATTCCAAAGACGATCGTCTCGGATAGAGATAAGATTTTTCTTAGCAAATTTTGGAAGGAAATTTTCTCTCACAGCGGTACGACACTGAAGATGTCGACAGCTTATCACCCGGAATCCAATGGTCAGTCGGAGATTGTCAACAAGACAATTGAACAGTATTTACGCGCATCTGTTCACGACAATCCAAGGAGCTGGATCGAATTGTTACCATGGGCCGAGTTATGGTACAATACCTCGCACCATCACAGTCTAGGGATGTCTCCGTTCCAAGCACTGTATGGAAGACCTCCGCCGGAAATAATCGACTACCGTCCGGGGGATTCTAATGTCGAGACGGTCGATATTTTACTGAAACAGCGGGACCTCCTGTTGCGAGAACTTCGTATCCATTTACAGGCAGCGCAAGATCGAATGAAGAAGTACGCGGATCTTAGGCGCAGACCCTTCGAGTTCGAAGAGGGGAATTGGGTATGGCTTCGTCTGCAACCATACCGGCAGAATTCAGTCAATTACCGCTCATGCCTCAAATTAGCTAAACGTTTCTATGGACCATATCAAATTGAAAAGAAAATCAGCTCGGTAGCTTATCGTCTCAAGCTTCCCGCAGGTAGCACTATATTTCCAGTATTCCATATAGCTTTGCTAAAGCCGTTCCAGGGAAATCCGCCGGAAAAGGTCATTAGCCCATTGCCTCCGCTAGCAAAGGATACTCACCCAGTTAACTGTCCATCGAGGATAATCGCGTATCGACAAATCAAGTAAAGAGGAAAGGAGCATAAGCAAGTTTTGGTAGAGTGGGCTGGATTGCCAGAGGAGAATAAATCCTGGGAGGATATCGATTCCATCAAGAGATTGACGACGGATGGTAACCTTGAGGACAAGGTTGAATCGGAAGA
Organism: Zostera marina; assembly: GCA_001185155.1. Classification (NCBI taxonomy): domain Eukaryota; kingdom Viridiplantae; phylum Streptophyta; class Magnoliopsida; order Alismatales; family Zosteraceae; genus Zostera; species Zostera marina. The sequence continues at coordinate 469,759 of LFYR01001032.1, read as the reverse complement.
AGGTGGAGATGTAACAATCCAGCTAGACTTAGAAGCTGTGGTATCGCGACTCAAGGAAGATCTGGATATTGATGAGGGGATCACCGGCGACACAAACACCGGCGAGAAGCTGGCCCGTAGGTCTGGCCGAACCGGGTGTAATAACCAGGACAACAATTATATCTATTATTAAGTTTAGGTTGTTGTAATTAGTTAGAGTTTGTTTTGAAATTAGTGGCAACGTGTTTGTATACGACAGGATCAAAATTGGGTTTAAATAGAATAGACACCGGGTAGTCAATTATCAAACAGCTAAAATCCTTCTCGCCTCCGGCTCCCTCGGGATAATTCTTATCCAACCTCCGGCTCCCATCGGGAGAAATCCTCTCTGTCGCGCGCTTTCCCGGAATCACATCGTTACAGTTAACTCACTAGTTAAGAAGCTAATTAAGTTGTTGATTGTAAATTAGTAATCGTCTACTACACATCAAGAATGATATAATCGAACGAAATATTTCGTTTTACCACAACAATTAACTCTCTAATTCCTTTACTTTTTCTTCAAGCCTTGGAAGTTAGAATATATATTTAATATTCCGAACTTGAAGTGTAATGTTAAAATTTCTTTTTCACCTAAAGTTTTTGTAAGAAAATCAGAAAGTTAAAATTTAGTCTCAATTTGTTTTAATATGATTTTCTTTTGGTTTATCATTTCTCTTATAAAATAACAATCTACCGGTTCTCTCAATGAATTCTAAAAATAGCATTTGAAATTTTGAATAAAAAAATCCTACCAATTTCTTTGAAAATGTAGTTTTAACTTCCAAGAAAATTTCGTTGGTGAGAACGGTGCGGATACCGAGGCAGACCCTCCGCCACTCGTCCGGTTCTCACCCCTAGTTGTGCTACCTAAAAAATCACGAAGAATTTTAAAGAATGTATATGCCTATATGATTATAATTTACAACTTCCAAGCTAGCAAAAACAAAAAACGAATGACTCTGTGTGTATGATGTATATGTGGCCGTATATAATTGGGTACCCAATGAATAATACTCTATCATCATATTTATCATGGGAGGAGGGAGTGTGGAAAAAATCTATCTTCAATTTCTACTTCGATCTGAACCCAACATGTTTGTCATTTCAATCTCAGTTGAATTACCAAATTTTTCGTATTCCCTCGCAATCTGAATATCATCGGGCCAAAAATATTCCACAATTGTTTTCACAATGAAACGAGGAATCAATCCGGCGACTACGATTCCGACAAGATTCAACCAAAACATTCCAGTCCCCATAGCATGAAAGATAGCCCTGATCAATGACAAAATATTGAAAATTTGGAATAAATGATCCATTATAAAACTCTTCAATTCGAATTAAGATAAATGAATAAATAACTTACCAGTAACCAGGTAGATCAGGCAAGCTGTCTAGGATGATGACACAGATGACTGTGGCGATCGTAGATCCCCAAATAGAAGCATGGGCAACCCAATTCCATCTGTAAACATCCATGGCCAGATGAACATTGGCCAGAATAACGATGGCGATGATGTACAGATCACCCATGCTGGACATATCTATGGTGCTATGTCCATAGGCTAAGTATGAGAAGTAGAAAATAGCCACACTCTGCCAGATTGTATCCATCATTGTGAGGAAGAATAATTTAAAATTATATCTTTCCTCTCTCTGTCCAGATCCGTAGAGCTGTGGGTACTTCAGAAGAGTCTTCCTACCAATGTCTTTGTCCAGAATCCCGATAACGATGGTCGGAACTGAGGTGTACACCACCGAGTAAAGAATGGTGCTCCAGTCTGTGATTGCGGTTATTAAAGTAAAACCCGTGTACAGAACATACCAGAAAAGGACCAGAACCAGGAGAGCATTCCGGTAGAAGTTGTAGAGTATCATATACGATATTCTATGGTAATTCCAATGACCATGTACAAGTAAAAGCGGAACTAGAAATCTGAACTGTCCCATGGCGAAATCTGAAGACATCACGGCTTGCCTACCCTCTTGCCCACTGATCCCTATTCCGACATCAGCCATCTGAATCATGGAAACATCGTTGGCCCCATCCCCGATGGCTAGTGTCATGTCATCTGTTCTTTTCTTTATGAGAGCCACAATTCCAGCCTTCTGGAGTGGGGCAACTCGGCAACATAACACGACGTCGCATGATGTCGCCAGATCGAATAGATCCTGTTCCAAATCAGCATTCCTGTCCAGGATGTGGAGAAGACTTTTCCCGTCGATGATCAACGCATGTTCCCTGGAAGAAGACGTCGTTAGGGTTTCCATAGCATTACGTAAATTAAGCCTGCATGAATCCGAGGAATGGCAGTTTATGACGATCGGGGTCATTGAACTGGTTAACAGTCGACTTGAATATCCGATGGAGATGGCTGTTTCTTGCTTATCACCGGTCAGAACCCAGACTTTCATCCCTGCTTTCCTCAAAGATTCTATCGCCTCCGGCACACCTCGCTGAAGCTTATCCTCAATACCAGAAGCTCCCAGCAGTTTGAGATGACGTTCTGTATCAACGGCAACTCTCTGCATTAAGATCCCTCTTCCTAGCAAAGCCATGCTAGCTTTCTCGTAGCTATTCCTCCACACATCAATGTCGATGGTGGTGAGTTCCCTCACGCCGACGACTAAAGTCCGCAACCCCGATGATGAATAGTCCTGGAGATGGGCGTTTGTCATCTCGATCATATTTACATCTGAGTTTGATATTTGATCAAGCATGGAACTGTCGGCACCTTTCACATATAACTTGATCTTGCTGTCTGGGCACTGTACTATGACGGACATCCTCTTCCGTTCACTGTCGAATTCATGAAGACCCAAGACATTGAACGTATGGCGTTGACCTAGAACGTCCACTTCAACTTTCCCAGCTGAACGTTTCAGGAGCATGAATCCATAAGAAGCAGCAGCGTACACCAAAGCCTGCTCGTCCGGAGATTCTCCCTGGTAATCTACCAGTTTTAAATTTGGGTCCGGTGTGTCGACAATGTAAGGCACGATGGTGTTGCAGGTCGCCAGTGCCAGAAAGAATTCTCGAGCGTATTTAGCCTGCTCTGTATCCCCGCCGGCGTTGAGAATTTTGACCAACTTTGGATCGGTTTTAACCGCCACCTTGGGTTTCCACACCTCACCATCGTCTGAAACAGAGGAATAATCGCCCTGAAAATCGTCTTCCATATTGCTGTAATCGTAACCGGCAATGCTTGCGCATTTAAATTCCATCTTGTTCTCCGTCAAGGTTCCCGTTTTATCAGAGAAGACATACTTGATCTGCCCGAGATCCTCGTTTATATTCAAAGCTCTGCATTGAAAAGTTGAATTGGTGGCTTCATCATACATATTGCCATCCTTTACCATGAAAAAAGCTTGCCCAACTCGAACCAACTCCAACGATATGTAGAGTGCGATCGGGATCATCACCTGAAACACGATGACCGACGAGAGAAAAGCGAAAACAGACTCCAACCCAATACCGTAGTACTCGTAGCTCTTCTCACCATCAGTGTATTCATCGGAATATTTCAACTTGTGATAGAATAGAATGTCATCCAGATCATCGTAATGGGTTTTCAACCAGACTGCTTGGAGAATAGCAACCAATGCACACATCGAGAACAGAATCAAGGATAGGAAAATAATCTCTCTGTTCATGTGCGTCTCCAATCGACTCCTCTTAGAAGGCGCTCCGGAACTGTTCATCATAACTTTGGTATCTCCTCCGGTGTAAACAGCAACACCGTATACATGTTCCGTATTCTTAAGCTCGCATCCTCGGAGAATTATATTGGAAGGTCCGAGTGACAATCTTTTACCATCCACCTCAAAATTAGCTAAAAAGCCGTAGATATTTCGATTGGGTTTCTCGCAACGAATCATACCGGCGCCGCCGGAAAATACGTTCTCCTGTACTCTGGCATATCTCGTCTTGAGATTTGACTCTCCGTCGAGATTAATGGTCTGAACGTACGCGAGTCCGGCAGGATCACTTGTAGACAGTAACACCATATCACATGGTAAAGTCTCGTTGTTACCGAGTTTGATCACATCCCCTACTCTTATATCTTTCCACCTTTTGGTTTCGATTTGTCCATTCACAAGAACCGAAACTTTCCTGTTGTTCTCGATCTTGTCCGACCGGTGCCGTCTCCAGTCCTCGTAGCCATCCTTGACGGCGGTGACAGTAAGAACCAGAGCGAGTGGGATTATAGACACAGTCCGACCGAAGACGGCCAGAACAGGGAGCTGATTGAGAACCGCTATAACGAGGAAGTAGACATACGCGACACGGCGGAACTGTTCGTAGAGATTGATGGGGAGGAAACTGAAAACGGTGTACTTACCGGTGCGGATCGAATTCCTGCCTAAGTCCAATTGCTCGTTGGTCTTGACAGGGTCGTTGACGTACACAAGACGAGAATTCTCGTCGGAGATCTCCTTCTGGGACGCACCGAACCTGTCAGAACCCGCACGCACCGAGACTGAAGAAGTGGTCCAGTCGTTTTGCACGAGAGGAGGTTCGTAGATTGGGTTCGGGAGGTCGGAGTGAGATGGTCTGTCTTGTTCCATCTTCAGGAAAAACAGAATAAAGAAAACATGAATTTTTATATTATGAAAGACCGGAAGCCGGAGATGTGGCGAATTAGTGGTTGAATGAATGGCGGTGAATAGCCGGGGCTATTGACTTGGCCAATACACACACATGATTGAAGAGAGAAGAGAAGATGATGTCCGATTAGTTCTAGTCAATTAATTAAACAAACAATCTGGATTTCTAGAAGAACACGGCAACCAACGACTGTGTATTTAGTCAACTTTTTCATTATAATTATCTCTGGTTAGTGGTTATTAACTAATTCGCTTGTTAATATAATTAATTTTGAAAATGGCTATACATATTAGATTCTAGTTGATTTTTTTATTCTAAGTATTTTTATAAAATAGATCTCGAAAATAATAATGAACATGAACAAAAATGATTGGAATTTTTCACAAGATTTTATTTTCTTTGTTATTTTCTTATAGCTTCTATAACAAATTGTTTCGAAAATATTTATTTTTGAAGCAGTTAAATTAATTTTGTTGAAACAAGTTAGAAAAAGACAGGTTGGTCACGTTTGCATTTGACGCAATAATTACAGAGAAAGACAATGGAAAATTCCCTTTGGTTTTTGAATATTATTATTTTTTCTATTGAAGTTGATGTTAAAGAAGAGGTCGACACTGGCAATATTGACTTTTAAGTCTTTCCGATGAAAAATAATACTTGTTTAATTCTTTACTTTGATTTTTCGATAACACATTACTTCCACAAGACAAGAAGTTGCGCTGTATTAAAGAGACAAGTAATAAAAGGTCACACACAATTCAGAAGATATCTTTCACTTTGTTAATAACTCAAGCAATTAATATTCTTAAACAACATATTAAATATTCTTGTGAGATATTAAATATGAGTAAGTCTTTAAGATATTTTTACATTCTCATCTAAGGCTCATCATGGTCCATGGGTATCAGATATATGATCAGCCCTAGTTTATGATACTTCTTTTAGGAAATGATCATAAAGGAATGAATCACATCGACGAAAATCGATTTCAAGAAAAATAAATTTAAAAAGTCACACAAGAGAAACGTGGAAGAGAGGGCATTGTATCAATGGTATTCACAACAGGGTTTAAGTTAAGATTGATTAACTGTCGAACAAACCCGTCTTCTTAGATAGAGAGTAAGTAGAACTGTAGAAAGTAAGTATGACTATATTTAAATCAATTATTTTTGTGTGTTGAATTTTTGTAGATTTTATTTTATTTTGTTAATATATAAAACAACTTATTCAAAAAAAAAAAGTTTATGATCTCGAAATTTTCCATTTGATTATTGAAATTTAATTATCTTATGTAAATCTCCACCATTAATTCCTACTATAGGTCTATAGCAAAAGCAAGATTCCGTTGTTTTTGGGAAAAGAACTCAAATCTATTGGACCTGCACTGCACTGCACGATCCATCATTTTTTAAAACAGCCATTGTCTTTGATAATGGACTATTGTATAGCCCATTTATTTTTAGGATATTAAAACAAGTCCAAATTCGGAATTTATAAATACCACTAGACAAACCCTAAATCGAAAATCAAACTACTTGATCTTATCTGAGCGGGGTTGATTGTTGCCGTCGCCGCTGCCTATCTCGCAATGCTTTCCACCTCGGTTGATGTAGCGATCGCAATGCTGCCCTTGTTACGGGTTTTGGTAGCATTCCGTCCCGCCTCCACAGCTTTGTGTGGTTAATCCGAGATGTGCGCGCGTCGCTCTCTCTCCTTTTCCCCGCGATGAAGACTGCCCGCGGAAAGAGCCTGATTATTAGGGCCGTGATATACGCGCGGGCTTCCCCAATCCAATTCACTATTTCCACGAGTTTTTATTGTATTTTTTTTTCCTGTGTTTGTTGTTTCTGTTGCTGTGCAGGGGTCATCTAATCATTACGAAAAAGTTGAATTAGAAAAGTGCATCGAAGCTTCCATTTGGAGAGACAGTTATGCTCAGTGCTTGTTTGATCGATTTTTTATACAAATCTATCTTTTGATGAAAACAATGATTGTTATATTTAGCATTTTTACATCCCTATATGTATTTAAATGTAGAATTCTCGTTTTTATTGGTGTCAAGTTTCCTCTCATGGATATTTATCTCAATTGTTTACTTAGGTTGTTTATAATTAGATCTAATAATAAGTGGAGTGCGTGTTACCTTATTGAGTTTATACAATTTTCGACTATTCTGAAATTTTGCCTTTCATGATTTAGTATTTGAGTCTGACTCTGATCTTCCATCTGGAAAAGATGATGTCTGTAAGTAATATTTTTCAATGGATTGTTTGTGTTAGTCAAAAGTTTATTTTTAATGTAAGTATTGATTTTGGTTTCTATTTTGTGTCTTGTGGTATTGGGTTTAATTAAACTTGGTTGATAATTTGAGGTTATTATTTTTTTTTTTTTTTAATGCTAGTATGATTTTTTAGACATATTCTATAGGTCTCTTAATGAATATTCAAAATTTGTTTAGGGTTAATAACATATTCGTATTTGAATTTGGATATTTAAAATACTATTTAAAATTAAATGATGGGATTTAAAATAAATATATTAAAATTTAATAATTTTTACATTAAATAATATTAATATAATTGATGGATTTATATGTTAAAATCTTATGTTTAAAATATTACAAGGGGTTTTATTTTTAAAAAAGTAAAATATTATTTTTATAGGTATTTTTGTAAATATCATTTGTCGAATTTGGATATTTTAGTCGGAATTTGAAATTTGGAGGAATTTATATTATTTGGATACTAAATGAATTTGAATTCAGCGGTATCTAGATTAAATTTGTCCGATTGACGATTTATGTTCACAAAAAGTAGTCAACAAACTTAGTAGTTAATTGTTTAGTTAATTAATTTTTTTCTTCTAAATGATCTTTCATCTGAATTAGAGTCTCTGTAATTATAAGTCACCAGCAGTTTGTTAAATCGTCTGGTTTGCCAGAAGAGGGAAGAAGGGAAATTTCAATTTTACTCTAGTCTACTCATTCCAAATTAACTATTCAATTAAAATCAATTCTATCCGTAGTTTTGATCTAAATACTCAATTATCTGATTACCAAAATCAACTATACCTAAAATATTAAAATTCAATTACATGATTATAAAAATGTAAATTATTAAAAATAACAGGAATATAAATGGTGCCCAAATGGTAATTATAGATTAAGTTAATTTTTGGGGCATTTAAGATATAGATACAAGAGGTGAAGAGGGGACGAAACTCATTGTTCTAAGCATTATATCAAAAGAGTCACAAAGAAGAAGAAATGAATCAATTTGAGGATAAGAATGTGTTGGGTTAGGAACATTTATTTTAAATCACCTTTATTAGTTGTTAAAATTTTGTTTTAGTTTTTCTTCTTCTAATGTGATCTATTCTATCTTCAAATTTCACAACTTGCTGCTCTTTAAATGCATTTTGTTTGGCGTTGAAAACTCTCACGCATACCGAGATGTTATCTGATTTGTTGAAAACACTTTTATAAAGTTATCATAAATCCTTCCTGATTTACTTACATGTTACATTCAACTAATAAGTCACAATCAATATTTATTAACAATACTGACCGACCAATATCAAACAAAAAATACACATAACACGGAAAAGAAAAGAGAATAATAATTACCATCATCATTTATCAACCTACATAGGGTTAACTCTTAATAAATATTTCAAGGAGATCTCAAAACTCATATATTACTAAAATGATAAATATCCAAACCTAATAAGACTAAAATGATGAAGCAGTCACATGGTTTGGCGATTGAATTCCTTTCTTCTTACAAGTTACACATATCATTTATATGAAAGACAAAAATTAGATGCTACTTCCTCATTTGCATCAAGAGATTGGGTGGGGGTTTCCCAGCACCTGAGTTACTTCCAAAACCACCTGCAATCCACCAATTCAAATGTCAAAATCATCTCGTACAAACTATACAATTAGAAATGCAACAACTAAATTATTTACAATCTATGGTATTAAATACAAATACACTGTGTACTCCCACATTATCCTGGGATTAAGATACAAGCATCTAATTTTTTTTTTTTTTTGAAGCAAACAAGCGTCTAATTAAGCATACAATCTAGGGTATTAAATACAGATACACTATGTGTACCCCCTCATTATCCTGGGATTAAAATACAATCATCTAATTAAGCATGCAAAATACCGAGGTATAAGGAGAGACTCTCCATGTACACTTTGCAGTGTCTTGATCCATTTTCAGAACTCATTGTCAACTTCTCTTCTTCGGCATGTACATTTCTCCTTCCAAATTTGTCATACTGATACTGTGATCCCGAAGCATAACAAGTGAGGTCTCCAACATGCATTTCTGTCACTATAACTCCGATCCAGTTGTTCTTAATACTCCCCTTATATGATGATAGTCGGCGGAATTCAATTCCTCATCTCATTAGTACCAAGGTTTTTTATGTGTGTATGTGGTTGTGCACAGTTGGCATTTCCGCATAAGAGCAAATGTGAAAATTATGTGGGATTTATTGTTTAGAGAGTAGACATTAATGATAATAAATATATAAGTTATCTAATAGACTGATACTGAAAAATATTAAATATAAATTGATGTAGCTCACATCCAAGGGGCTTAATGTTTTCTGTGTATCAGGGAACATCCTAACCCTTCATTAATCTCTCCATCAACTTGATCCATAGTGTCCACTAATATAGAATCAAGTATAAAAAGGGAACTAGTGGAAGGGTAGTGGTAGCTTCATCTTTTTCCAGAATATTATTACTAAGGTATCCTCACTGTCTCTCTTCATTGTTTTCCTTTTTTCATTTTTCATTTTTCTCGATCATTCTCCTAGTTTCTACTGATGGATTTCTTTCTTCGGATTAATCCGAAAACAATAATCTCAAGTTTCAACTAATTGATCCTCCAGCGATCAATTTTCAGTTCATCTTCCAATTAGCGTCATAAACACTAGATTAGAAAATCTAAAACTTCTAAATTTTAAACAATAGTTCAAAATCAATGTCGGACACTATTCATATATGTAGCTATCTTGAGGATCTTCATCAGATCTAATGGGTGTGGCACTTCAAGAGCTTGGCAATCCTTTTCTCATTGATACATCTTTGTTGATGGTCCGACATGTTCCTTCACACTGACATCTCTTGGGACGACGAACAAACCCTCCATATTTCTCATTGATACATCTTTGACGGTTGAAGAAGAGATGACTAACGTCCCCTCAATACTCTCCTACAAAGTGTTTTGATTAGCAAACCATCTTTTTGTGTATTCCTTGATAATGGCCCTCAGAATCCTCGATAAGAAAGAGAATTTAGGGATATATCCAGCCCATTTTCTGTCAGGAAAGTGCTTTTCTATTGATAACTCTTTTATCCCATTGAATGAAGATGAACCTCTCCACTGCCAAGTAAAGACCACCGGACTAGTTTAAGCTTATATGAATTCACTACTTTCCATCTACAATTTCTCTCCAAAATGGTAAAATCACTAGCATTCCACATTCCATAGCCTATATGGATTTTTCAAATGTCATCAACTTGCCCAACCTTTTAGTCATGGCAGTCCCACATAGCTCACCAACATCCATCAGCTCCAATCCATTTTTGGTAAATATTTTGGCACAATGTTTCCATGTCATCGCAGTAGAGTTCACCCCATAAGAATTTGTAGATAGATAATGGCTCTAACAAATTTCATCACTAAGAAAAGAAGCTTGCATGCAGATGTATCTCTTTATATAATGAAAGAATGGTTTCTTCCCTGTAGAGTGCAGTAAAGTAGAGTAGGACTGTATTTTCCAACAGTTTTTTAGGTGATCACCTAGGCACATCTAAAATGCACCCATTATAGAAAGTATCCAACATGGTTCACTAGATTCAAGACAGAATCCGGAATCTCCAAATTCCTGCCTAAGTGACTAGATCCACCCTTTTATCACCCTGACGCCTCAAAAACTATGCATTTTTCCAATCTCTTAAACTTCTCTTCTTTTAGGCCTCTGGCACTAGGGATTCCATTATGTGGAAAAATGTTCTGAAATGCAAGCCTGATATTCTTAGGCTTATGTCATGTGGAGATAATTTTAAACTAAACCTGACTGGTCTTAAGGTAGGAGACTCCCTACTGAAGTTATGTGAAGCATTAGATGCCCCTAAGAAACCTGATCACCTAACTAGAGGTATTTAATCCAAAAATCACACTAAATATTTTGTTTTCCTATGGAGACTGAGATGGGGATTCCTCCCATCCTCTAGCACCCTTTTGCATGGGGTGTGCCTGCCCCTAACCTCTGCATCCTTTGTAACTGATGCAGTAGAAAATACTATTACCCCTGCATCTACAAGGCATTGTAATTCTGTTGTGAAAGGACAAGAGGATTCTCGAGTGGGCTATAGTTGGCTTGACTTTAGTCAAGCCAATTCACATTCCTCTTAAGGAATTCTTAATTAACATCAAATGGGCTGCCCATTACCATTGATGTGAGTATAAATATAATGGGCCCAAGCCAGGAGGATCATTAAAAAATTATTGTGCTAAGCAAAGGTATTAACCTCTTGATCTCCTCCTTCTACAATCTTACTGTTTTCTTTTCCTTTCACTGTTCTTAATCATTTCTTAGATCTAGATCTAAATCTTGGTGGATTCCACATATTCTTCCATCCTTTTTCTTGAAGAAACTTGTTTCTTCTTCTCCATTCATCTCAATCCGATTTTCAGGGATATACCCTACATCAGTAACCAGGAGCCTGAAACCATTAGCCAGATCTACTTCAATTGCCCATATTCTAGGCACATGCTACTAGCTTGCTTTGAATTTACCAATCATATTGCATGAAATGATGGAAGTATGGGGATTTACATGTACCTCATGGAGGAGACATCAGATTGGGGGATGTGATAGACTGCATCTAATCCCTAGTATTTGTGGCAGGAGAAGAATAGAAGCTGGAAAACTGGTTGTTTTAGAACTGAGGATGTGGTGGTCACTGAGATCATAAGGGACTGTAGAGCATGTTTTGAAATCAAGGTTAAATTTCCTGATCTGGGTTTGGCTGAATCAAATGAAATCAATCATTGGTTGAATTAATGAGTGCTCGCTTGATTTTATGTACTTGTTTTTCTTGTGCTGGAGTGTTTTTTTTCTGCTCTTCCCCTAGAGGGCATTGCCTGTCTATGTGCAGTGCATGTTTATTAATGGGACTTTATTTTTGTGCATATTGTAATTCTGAGCAAGGCCCACTACATTCCTAATGAAATTTCAACTTTATCAAAAAAACCATCTTTTTCTTGATCTGCTATGCAATAAAAGACCCATCTAGTCCAGTCATCCACTAATCGTAGATCTTCTGAGCTAGTCTATAGCCACCATTTGCACTGCATATTCCAGCCAAAGAACCTTTTGGGTTTGGAGGCAGCAAAGATATTCCAGGACTTGCACTCGTAGAATTGTCATCATTACCACAAAGAGGAGCCTGTGTGAAATTCCCAAGAGCTCCTCTTGATCACACAGCTCCTCTTGATCAGGACAGATCTCCTGACCACATTCCTTTATGTGGGTTCCCTGAATCCATCATTGCTTACAGTGGGGGTCAATATGCAGTCAGCGTTAATAGAACAGTGTTTTTCAGTGTAAAAGGAGACTTTCCGTAAATCGGAAAATGTCTCGAAAGTCATAAATCACAATTTTTGGAAATTACGAATTATTTCCTTGTTTTGGAGGTAACAATAAATGTTATTTTCTATCTAACAAAATCATAACTTAGAGAGAAAATTTTCAATAACTAATAATAATAATAAAAATAGAGCCCGCTTAAAAGATTTTGTGATACTTGAAATGAATTTAAACAAAAGATTTCTATTTTACAAATTATGATTTATAAATAAACCAAAACACATTAAACTCATTCTCTTGAAACCCTAAACCAAGAGTAAACACACTCTTCATTCTATACAGTATAAACTACAGGTATTTATCTTATGGGATTTATTCTTCTATTAGCAATTTGGTACTAAAACTCATGGTAACATAGTAGGCCCTTACCAAGTGGGAATTTTAAGTTATTTGTATTACTAGAGTAAAAAATGCAATTTGGTGAATAAACAAAAAAAGTTCATAAAGATTAAGAATTTGGATTTGTGCCATGAAGATTTTACCAAAAGAACTTCCAAAGCCAGCTACGGCTCCAAATCCACTACCACCAGAAGGCAATGCAGAGAAACCACTACTACCATTGGCACCACCACCAAAGGATCCCCCAGTAGCAGCAGCACCAAAACCTGCACTACTAGCAGCACTGGTAAAACCTCTACCAAAACCTCCCCCAGTAGAGACACCGGCAAAGCCTCCCCCACTTGCAGCACCAGCAAAACCTCCTCCACTTGGAGCACTAGCAAAACCACCCCCGCTTGCAGCACCGACAAAGCCACCCCCACTGCCAGATGTTGGTGCAAACCCAAACTGTCTTGACTCTTGGACACCGCCAAGCTGCCTTGACTGACCAAAACTCCCAAGCACTGATCCAAGTGCATGTTGACCTGAACCAACCTGTGATGATTGACCAAAACCACTTAATCCACCAGAGGCTCCATTTATATTCATACCTGAAGATGATTGTGCAGGCTGAATAGAAGGAAAGCCAAAGGAAGCAGGTTTAAATATTTCCCCTGTTGGAACAGTGAAAGATAAAGGCGAACTTGACGAGATTGCAACTGGAGAGACATATGAACCACCAAATGGATTAGATTTTTGAGTACTAGAAGTATTGCTAGAGCCAAGCCCAAATAAACTATGGTTTCCCATGTTGAGAGTGACAGGTGTCTCTGAAGCTTCTTCATCCATCTCATCTTCTTGGGTATTAGCAAAAAATAGATTATCGTCATTTTCCTTTCTTACATTACTCACACCATGTGACATGACAGATGATGCTTCAAATAGACTACCAGATACTGGAGAAAATCCACTCAAAGAAGTGGTTCCTGAACCAGAATGACTTTGAGATGACAAGGAAGAAGGAACGTTGGAAAATAAAAGAGTACTTTGAGAAGAAGACACTACAGCTGACACAGGCAAAACTATTGTGTTTTGACCTTTGTTAATATTGAGTGATTCCTTAAATGCAGGACTAGGTACAGAGGAGGTAGATGAATCAGAAAGAGCAGGTGGTGGTGATAGTATTAATGATGATTCGGCTTCTGTTGATGGTAGTAGTGATGTTTCTGCTGTTTTTGATGTTAGTAGTGGGCCTAGTGGCAATGATTCTGCTGTTGACGGTGATGATAATATTGGTTCCACTGATAAAGTTGATGGAAGAACTGCTGAAATTTGAGATGCAGAAGTGGACACCTGAGAAATGATAGGTGATTCAAATGTACAACTACGTTTTACATTATCAGCTTGGAGATCATTAGATACATCCACAGATGTAGATAGTGGACCCTTTCCTTTTCTCACAGAAACTGTAGCAGAACTTAATATATTTTCTTCCTCCTGCATATTTACAGGTTTTCGTGTTTGTTCAAATACTTCTATATTTTGAAATGGTGGGTTCTTTGTCTGAGAAATGATGTTTGTGTCATTTGAAGGAAATCCACTTATTGTAGATAATTTACTCTGTGAAGAATATGTAATCTTTGGATCAAGAATAAATTTTCCCGAAGAAAAAGCAGGAATCCTTTCAGAAACCTCTTTAAACTTTGATGTTTGACTTGGATAAGAATCTCCAAATGTTTTCTGAATATTTTCAACTGTTGTAGGTGGTGATACAGTCTCTAATGATGATGGATGTAAGAAACTTGTATGTGCCACAGTACTAGGAGGAGATTTCAAGAAACTTGAATCGACTACTACTTCTGAAGATTCAGAAAGATCTCTGATACACTTGAACACAGAACTTGCTTGAGGTTCATGCATTTGATATAACTTCTCTTTACGATCTACAATAAAGAATGTTCAAAATCATGGATACTTTTATTTGAATATAATACCCAATCAATAATTGAATAAAAGAAAACTAATTTAAATAAAACAGACATGCTCAAGAAACTAACCCCTGACTGTTGAATATGCATAATCCTGTGATTCATCTCGAGTTGATTGAAAAGAAGAAGATACAAGATTTTTCTGGGAAGGAGCAATTGCAGTCGGAGAATCTTCTTTATTTGTATGGTATGAATTTATATCACTTACTCTAAATTGTTTCCTATTTGACATCCTTTTGACCGTTGTCTTTTGAGGTTCAAAACTATTCCAAGTCTGAAAAATAATTAATTAAACTCAATTATTTATTTGATAACAATGACAAAAAATTAAGGTATACAATCGAATTTGCAATTGATTACTCCTAAATCTTAAATGTAATATAGCCTAAGTAATAGAGGACATATTACACTGTTTAATGAATCTCGCCTCCTCCTTGCAGTTTCAGGTTCAAAACTCCTGTGTGTGCCAGATATGTTTCTTGTGGTGTAACCTTTGTCTGTATTTGGCAAAGATGACAATAGATTTTTTTTAGAGGATTCTGGTAAAAATCCAGTTTTTCTAACATTTGGAGATTCAAAAGAATCAGCGTGATGATGATCAACACCAATGGAATTGAGCAATTCTTTGGCCATACTATGTCTCTTCACAGATGGTGAAGTTATATTCAATGTAGCCATCTGCGCAGACAGGCACTCAGACAAATGCTCTGCTGCTGTGAGTTGTGATTTCACTGTGGTGTGTAATCTGTGTAACATTTGAACCTGCCTGAGATACAATCAAACAGAGTATCAGATTTTCTCAATAATAAATTCTAAACAAACCAATGTAATTGTTATATAACACGTTTCAACTGTGTATGATCTAAAATTTGTTAACTACTATTTTAAACATACATATGTCTATGCAGGAAATAGTACGTGTATATATCTAAAAACCTACCTTGAAGATTCAGAAGTGTGCAATGCTCTGCAGTCTCTACTAGCTCCATTTTCACCAAATTTGTTAAGCTCAATTACATTGAAATGTCTTTCCAATTCAAGAATATGGTTTCTCAAATTCTGACAAATTTCCACGTTATAATTTTAGATAGATACTAATGCCCAAAATGGACATACATTTAAATAAAAATGCACATTTTGGTAGATAGTACTACCTGGTCTCCTTTTAATATTTGTTGTTGCTTCAACTCAAAGTCAGGACCTAATTTTTGGCGATTCCATATGTCCCAGTATTCAGCATTAGAAGCTTGTTTCATAACACCTTCCATATAACCCTCCCATGCTAGGACTGAATATAAATCAATGTGGAGATCAAAAATCAAAATAAGAGCAATAAAAATTAGAATTACGATAAAATAGGCAAGGCTGAAAAAAATTATGTTCAGGATTATGCACATTGAAATGTAAAGTAAATTGCATTGAGAAGTCAATTATGGAAGTATGGGAGACCAACCTCGTGAGGCAGTGTATCTAGTTACTATATAACTAGACTACATAGCTAATTGGAGAGTCAATGGGCTTTTTGCTCATTTCTTTTTAATTATATTTTATAATTTTTCTTACTCCATGTAATCTTGGGTATTGCTATTCAATTTTCTATGAGTAAATATTAGCAAATATTTCAGAATATTTATAGGAGTAGATTCATATGCGATACATTAGATGAGATAATGGTGAGACAAAATCTCAACCATCAAATCACTGTCTCGAGATTGAGACACCCTGTATTCACAAATCTCGAGATAAAAATTAAATGGATAGATGATGATGGACGGATGAGATGGTTCATGATTTAGACTTCTATGTGACTGTATCAGTTTAAAGTCTATCATTCAAATAAACAAATAAACAATTATTAGAATAATGACCTTTAGGTTGATAGTCGGTTAAAAATAAATCACATCATCTGAACAATACATTCTTAAATAGAGATGCATCATGCTGGTCTCTGACTCTTTGTTATAATGACAATCACCATGAAGTATGACATAAGGTGAAAGTAGAATTATAGAACTAAGGTTTAAGTAATGGTTAGAACTTAGAAGAACTAATGTTCAAATATTTAAAAAATAAAAAAATGAGTGAGCTTGGAATAATTACATTCATCTATAGTTGAGTAGTGACTACAAAACTAATATTATTAACTTTCCATGTATTAATATAATATTATTTATTCCTTCATCGGTTCATTTCCTTCCTTGCATGGGAGGCATACAAATCATTCCATCAAAGTTCAGCCTCGCTCTTAGAATTTAAATAAAACAATGTGATACAGACTCAATCAACATTTTTAATGTGACTGCCAAGGTTTAAAACCGACGGTTAACTGGTGGTTAACCAGTGGTTAACTGGCTGACCGGTAGATTAGTGCTAACCAATGAACGGCTAGTAAATATTAGATCCGCTCATCCACCCAGTGCTAACCAATAACCCGAATACCCCGTCCGTTTTTAAATTTTAAAGGTTTACAGGCTATGTAGAAGACTACAATTTCTTGGAAACTACTATTTTACCATCTACTTATCTAGAAGACTAGAACTTCATTTCTATTTTAAGTTTACTACTATGTTTGAATTTCTATTACTACCATGCTTGGATTTCTGCGCTACAGTTTACTACTATGTTTGAGTTAGAATTTCTATTGCTATTTGCTACTATGCTTGGATTTCTGTCACTACTATGTTTGGATTTCTATTACTATTTTCTTTGAATTTGTTATCTATTGCTATTATAATTTAAAGTCTAAAGAGGGTTTTTTATATAGACAGGATATATACTATATTTATCTTCAAAATTATAAAATTACCAGAATACCCCTACCGGTTAACCAGTGGTTAACCGACCTAACCGGATAACCGGTCAGTTAGAACAGGTCACACTGCACTATAAGAAGAAACATACATGCTAAATAAATAAATTAGTAACATGTATACAGGAGAAAAATTTGAAGGCAACAACAAATATGGACAGTATAGAATGGATTCAGTAAATCAATTCATCAGATCTGAAGTGAAAACTTACTTCGAACCATCTTGTCTTGAAGATGTTGAACATTTACATCTAATTCGGCTAAAGCATCCTGAAAATCAAGGGGATGAAATTATGAGATGGATAGTCATGACATGCTGGCTGAGTGCAAACCAAAATGATGAAATATATTAAATTTAAGATAAATGTAAAATACTAAAATCAATGATTACAAAACCCTAAACATTTGGTAAATTTAAACCCATAGAGAGCCATTAAAAATGGAAAAATAATATATATCAAATAAAAATGTATAAACAGTCCACAATTTAAGAAGAAATCTTAAAAGATAAATCAAGGCTGGTATAATGATATATAATAATGAAAAAACTAGCAAAGTAATTAATAAAAATAAAACAAATGATCCAAAACCATGTATATGATTAACACAGGAATTGACTCGGGTATTTGGATCATTGGGTGAATTGTTGGATTTAAGGAGGACAATGTAAAATTTATTTCAACTCATATTAAATTTAAGGGGATTAATCATATGTTATTAAACCATATTGTTAAGATAAAAATATGATTAACATAGATTTATTTCAAAATTTATGGTAATGCAGAACTGTAAATAACATAAGAAAATTTATTGCACAGAAAATTATAAAACATGATGATATCAATTGTAATTGAGAAAATATATTTTAAAAAAATATAACCTTGCACATCCTAGATTTCTCCAAAAGTTTCTCCAGACCCTTCTCCAATCGAAACACTAAATTCTTCAAGCAATCGGTAGAATTATCAGCAAATCCACTTTCTTGTTCTATGGCCAATAGAAGTCTATCAAGTTCCCCGACCATATCATTGACCTGAATAAAATTTATGCTAAATTGGATGAAATGTTATGCTAAGTGGGAGATCATTAGGATAATAATTTAACATTAAAATATTTTTTAAGATATAAGAAGAGGGAATGACACAAAACAATCCTTACAGCAAATATAGAATCAAGTACATCATCTGCAAATAACCAAATGATTCTAGCAAGTGGAAACAAAGTGTATGAAAGGAAGAAAAGGAAATCTGTTCAGGTAGAAGATGGAGAATCTAAGAAAGATCTTCATCGAGAGGGATTCATCAAGTCATAGAAATCGTGAATGGAACCAAAGAATGTGGTACATCCCAATGTAATAATTCAGATCAGCGGTTGTCAAGATGAAAACTTCTGGAACAATGATGAAAACACAGGGATTCAAAGAAGGCCCAACAAAGATGTTGACCTAATGGATACAACAATAGAGATTCGTGGAGGTTCGGTAGAACACCGAGCAGCAAAACACTTATCGACTACTGCTGGTCCCGCAACAACCATTAAAACTCCATCTAAGAGAGCAAAGAAAAACAAATGAGAGCGGTTGCAACAACCCCACAATAGGGTATTGTTAATCAGTAGTCTATAACATCCCAGACCGGTTCCTCTTTCATCCGGTCAAATGACATTTTCTACATGGAATGTCAGATATCTAAACAAAGACCTTCAAGAAAGAAGGTAATTCTGAATATTAAGACGTATGATATTGAGGTGATGGATGTACTTGAGTCAAGGATAAATAGGACAAAAAGAAAGGAAGCGTTCTACAATATGTTAGTAGGCTGGGAATTCATATCAAATGGATACGTTCTCATGGAATATAGATCTGATTCAATTTGGCTTGGTTGGAAAAAAGTGTATGGAGGTCATTACAGTCAATTGTACATGCACAGTGTATCTCAGTCCAATTAAGCAATGCAGGAGGCTTTACTTATTGGTTTACATCTGTTGATGAATTACCCGTATCTCAGTACATGCACAGTGTATCTCAGTCCAATTAAGCAATGTTGGTTTACGTATATTGTTCTCGCACTTACAGATTGGATTTATGGAGAGAGATTTTAAGACAAAAACAAATGATTACTCAATCATGGGCAATGCTAGGAGATTTCAAAACAGTTAGATATCCAACAGAGAAGAAGGGAGGCAATCAATCTACAGGGCCAGGAGTTGATGAATTCAACTCATGGATAGATTATTGCGAGATGACTGAGTTAACTCAGTTAGAGATACGTTCTCTTGGTCTAACAGAAGAAGAGGACTTGCCCATGTGAAAGACAAACTTGATAGAGGCTTCACCGATTAAATTCTTCTTTATTCATGGAAAAATACTATTACAGACAAATCATTGTTTTATAACTCTTATTCCCAAGAAGGTAGGTGCAACAGAAATTGGTGATTTAAGACCAATACCTTGTTGCAACTTGCAATACCTCTTACAAAACTTAAAAGAGTGCTACCTCACGTAATATTAGAGAATCAATCAGCTTTCATTGAAGAGTGCTACCCCTATCCCCCTTTTTCTTCGCCTTGGTTATGGAACACCTCAATCTTAGCTTAAAGAAGAAAGCTAATGCAGGAGAACTTCAGCAATATACAATCAAAGGGTGGTGGTGGACACAATCTAATGTACGTAGATGATTTGGTAATCTGCGTAAGGCTACTGAAAGAAGCACGAAGGCAGTGAAAGATGCCTTAGATGAACTCTTTTTATTTACTGGTATGAAGAACAATACAGAAAAATCTAATATCTTTCTATCTGGTAACAATACAGAAAAATACTTGGGGGTCTACCCCTATCAGGAATGATAAAGCGGTTATCGGTTATGTGTGCAAATTGGAAAACTAAAGAATTATCGTATGAAGGAAAATTACAATTGCTAAAATGGGACGTGTCCATGTGTATGGGAAAATTATGTTTTGGGTGATGTCGTGTAAGCTATTGATAGGACAGTCAGGCTCATTCAAAAAGTAATCTACAGATTTTTGTGGGGTTCCTCAAATCAGATTCCATGGTCTCAATGTGCTAGGCCTCTTACTGAAGGGAGGCTTGGCCTAAGGCGCATAGAGGATTGTTGTATAGCTTCCAAAGTAAAATTCTGGAGAATATCAACAAGGGATGAATTCATATGGTCAAAATGGATGAAAAATAGATACTTGATAGTTGATAGCAACAAGTTGGGACATGGTTGAAAGACACCCTGATAATTCACAGATTGATAGTTGCATTAATCAAGACCAAAACTCAGTATGGCAGCGGTGGGAGCACAACCCATCTTTTGCATACCTAACAGGTATGCGGAAGAGTTATGGGCTCATAGAATGAACAAATTTTCCTTGTGTAGATAAAGAATTAGGTGGAACAAGCTACCTACGAAATTTTATATTAATGAAAGAGATTCTAGTATAGAAAAAAGTGTGTGCTTTGGAAAAGAGTAGATGAAGACCAAGATCACTTATTTTTTGAGTGTGCCTACTCTCAACACACATGAATAACTGTGTGGAAAAGATCGGAAACATGATCTCAGTGAATAGTCACCACTTTTTAGAAATTTTTCAAGCCATTGAAACAATGATTCCTAAAAAAATGTTTGTTGGGTACAACATTGGTTAATGTTTCAGATTGCACATCTAGATAAAAGGAAAAAGATGTAACAGAATAAATGAAGGGAAAAAGATCAATTGACCCATCATCAGGGACAAGATCCAAAGTAATGCCAGAATTATCTTCAATTCTAGCAAATTCAAGGCTAAGATGAGCCATAGGGAAGCTCTGACACTTATTCCTTGGCAAGATAACCTTAGCCTGCCCTAAATAGTAGTATTTGTATAATATAGTCTAATCATAGAAGCATAGTTATTTATTTATCCATGTATTTAACTACTATAATCAATGAAAAATCAAAATTTACTGTTGACAAAAAAAGATATAAGATGATCCATATCTAAGCATCTAATTAAAAGAACGCCTTCATGTAAAATTTTAAGGGCATTAAACAATCACTCGGTAATGTTTGGAAAATAAAGAAGAATTCAGGTTTTATCATTTTTAATTATTTACGATTTATTACTGCATTCATATGTTTAGGAAAATGCATGAGGAAAAAAAGAGTATCATAATGCAATATTGCAATAGTGAGAATGTGAGATTGCCAATAAATAGAATATCATACACTATAAAAATGTCCTGAAAGTTCCCGATCAGAATCTGGCATTTTAGAACCTTCTTGGGATCTTTGGCGATTATCAACCATTGTCTGCCTCCCAGTGCCAATTAATTCCGATTGAACAGAATTTTTCCTAGAAAATGTAGAAGTATTGGCATGAGATACTATTACAGGCTGCTTGGACATTGCAAAAATATCAGACTCTTTTGAAGTGAATATTTTTGAACCAGCTGGGAAATTTGCTACAGAACTCTGTCTTGAAGAATGTACAGTTTGGATCCCAGCTTTCCCTTGAGAATTGATGATCGATACACTAGACACAAAAGATGGAACATTTGCACTGGTTTTTCCAGAAACAAAGGAATTTCCTGTGGAAACTGATCCATATGAATCCCCCTCATGAAGATAACTTGAATAAGCCACTTTTTGTTTAGTAAGCAAATCAGTAGTTGGTTTTCTGATGTCCAATGAACTAGTTGGTTTGATACTCAATGAAGATGCAGTGCTTGTGTCATCGTGATGAATTGTCTGATAATTAGATTTCATAATATTTACAGCTACCTTATCACTTAGGTGATTATAAGTAATTTGTGGTGTGATCAACTCCTGAAATTTTTTGGAATGGCTTTGAGAAATTTGTAATAATGGCTCAGCGTCCTGTTCACTACTTTGTAACTCTGGTATCACTAACCGATCAAGTTTCTCGGTACCCAAAACACCACAACTCTGTACTTCTTTACCTGCAGAAATTACAATAAGAACAAAGCTTTGGTTGTAAAGTAGCATCATAATTATTCTGGATAAAAAAATTATTTAAAATATTAATTTCAGATAGTGCTACAATTTTGAGGACAAATATGGGCAATTCTGATAGTCGAAGAAATTTATTTATTAACATTTTTTTGATTAAATTAAATTTCCATTAATAATAATAAAAATTAGATATTGCCCGATCACAAAAATTTGGGAATGAGTTAACAGTCATAGACATCGATTATATATAGCCTTTCCCATTGATCTATAAAATTATAGGCATTTATTAACTGTTAGACTTGTAGTAGACAAAAAACTCACGGCGAGCGTTCAAAATATCTCTTCTTCATTCAGTACAAATATACAATTGATCGAAAACCCAAGATAGATATTGAAGGCTGCACCAGACATTCAGAAGAGAAAAAAAGAATTTTACTTGTGGATACTTCTGAAGTAAATAAAGGCTCCAATAATATACTATACCTTGATTACCTTCAAATAGTGATGGTTCTACACATTTAGACCATGCAGTCATCCTCTGAAAACAATACCTTGCCTCCTCAACGTCGCCAAGGTAATTATACATTGTGTGTCCATGGTATCTTAAACTAGAATGTGTAAAGCAATTGGAAGTAGTAGGCCCCACATGTACTCCACCTCTCAATCATGAGATATAAGAAAGTGGTAATTCAAACACCAAGAGATAAGTCAGGTCAAGGTTCCGGGTACGCGCGCATATGCGCAGGTGCGACCCTACTGGGAGATGCGCTAGCCGGATCCGGATCGGTAGGATCCGACCCGGATACAGGCCTGTTTTAAGTTATTTAAATAACTTAAAACAGTGTTTTGTTTTTATTTTAAAAAAAAGGCCAAAAAAAAAATTTATTTTAAAACCTTATAAATTTTTATGTCAAAAATTTATACACTGGTCCATGAAAAGAGCTATATTATTTCTAATATAAGCTCCTCCCACTCTTAAGACTTCATATTTGTTTTAGACAAAATGAATCTTTATTTATAGACCAACCTTCTTTGTGTTTTTTGAATTCTATCGATGTGGGACTAAAAAAATGTAGTTAAATAAATTATTATTATAGAGTATTTTTGATGTTATAGATGTATAAAAGAAGGCCCAGCCCATTACGTTATTATTTTTTAAAAGCCTCTTGGGTTATTTATTATTTTCTTTTTACAAAAGCCTCTCTTTTATAAGTTTAAAGAAACCCTAGCCATTTAAAGAGCTATATTATTACGAAAATACCCCTAAATGGTTAACCGATTTTTAAACCTTGGTGTTACAATGAATTATAGAGTGTTATAATAATTAATAAATATATGTATTATAATAATTTTTCTATCCAATATATTTTTAACTAAAAAATTTAATTGATATAATTTAGATATATAAAAAAATATATGAATTTCCTTTAGTTTTATATATATTTACGAAAATGCCACTGGCGCATATGCTCAAGTGCTCCAGGTGGTGGCGCATCGCGCAGAGGCGCATCTGGAACCTTGAGTCAGGTAACAAGAACTGCTGGAATGCCGACATTCTCTTATATTCAATAGAGGAAGGGTCCCAAGGCGCAACATGCAAGCAACCCAGTATTTTAATTTTAAATATATATTACATATATTATTAGACTTGTTAATATTTAATGCTATTAGACTATTACTAGTTTACTGCATTTTTATAGTGGTAAATTTCATTAATAATGGAGGGGATTAGTTCCCATAATAAAAAATTATCAAGGCAGTACCTTTAACATGTGTTCTTGCTTACTGATACATCATACTCTAACTTTATTAGAGGGTTTCTGTATGGTTTGGAACCTCTACAGATGTGATGAAAGTACATAGTGTATTCTTCTAATTTTAGGATGGTTAAGGAACTTGGAGTGTGTTTATGTAAAAAATATTTTACCCCATTTTCTAATAGAAAGTTATATGATTACAAACTAACAAAAAACTCATAAAAAATTGAAGCAAAAAAAAAAGAATCGGAAAAGTATTCTGAATTCAGAATCTCAGCAAACAATTTTAATTGCATTTACCAGAATCTTCACTGGAACCATGATTTTGTTCCAGATTACAAACTAATGATGAATGTTCTGCAGAAATAATACCATCAGATATAACCTCAGATATTTCAATGGAAGGCAGAAAAGGATCTGAAATCCTACAAAAAAAGTACTCTGTAAAAATTATGAAAAGATACAAAAAATAACTATTTCAAACAAAAACAGTTACAGAGCAGAAAAAAAATTAAGTTTTTAAACCATGAATCTCATGAGCCAAGTAACAAAAACATACAGAAATTACAGAGCATTAGAACAACACAAATGAAAAGTTACCGTGTGATATGAAACATGACAAGTTTCCCCTCGCTGGAAAGGCAAAATACAATACAGTACGGAGAGAGCTCTTTAACATCATCTCCATCTATGTATTCAAGTTTCTCAAATAAAGAAGTCTTGTCAACATCAAGCCCTAGTATCAAATTATCATCTCCATTTTCTGAAATAAAAAAAGTATTAAGATAATTCTTTAATTTATGAAGATAAATTCCATTAAATGGGCATCACCCTTAACTATTATTAATGAGAAACTTTAATTTTATTTTTAAAAAATCCATTAAATGAAGAAAAAAAACACAATTACAATAAAAAAAACCAAGAGATAGGCATGTAATGTCCAACTCACATTCTCTCTAGCATTATCCCTAGTGAAGTGGTTATATAACTAGGAATTTTACTCATAGTTCAAAAAAGCTGAAAGCGCTCCCAATTTCCAGGGAGCGCTTTTCAGCTTTTATAGCTTTAAGCGGCGCTTAAAGCGAAAAAAGCGACAGTGGCATAATTGTAAATAAATGCAATTTTTAAAAAAATTGCAAATATACCCCTATTTATATATATAATTTTTTCAAAACCTGTACATGTATGATGTATAATTAAACATAAAATATATATAAACCTGTCAATATTTGCCCATCATCTTAAAAATACACATCCAAAACAAATACATCCAAGTTATTTGAAAAAAACTATCAAATCATTTACCCTAATCATCTAGACGAGCACCTAATTTTATATTATCTAGGCGAGGTCTAGGGTTTGGGTAAGAAGTGTGAGTGAAAGTGAGGGTTAGGGTTTGTTAGAAGAGTAGAAAGGGAAATGAAAGAATTTAAGTTCTTCCATTTCGGGTAATGGGTTGGCCCAACCCATTTACCCGACCCGCGAACCCGCTAGAAAACCGCTTTTCAGCTTTTATAGCTTTAAGCGCCGCTTTTAAAACTATGATTTTACTTCAGAACTGATACCTCTCCCATGAACTCAAAATCTGTAAATCTATAATCCTGCTCTGGAGCATTCTTTCTTTTGAAACTCCTGCTTGAATGACAAGCTGCCAAGCTGCCAAGCTGCCAAGCTGGTGTCCCTAATTATTTCCTTTGTCATAGTTTCTAATGGTATTAGTGTGCGACTCTCGAGTCTTCTGTTTCTTTCTGCCAATTTATGGCACGAAAAGTTTTTCAAAATGTTCCAGTTCAGTCCCCAGCAGGCAAAGTGGTGTGTGAATTTTTGATAGGCCTTTGTTATGTGACTTATGTCTCCTATTCTAATGTCAGTTTGGAGGGTGGATGGTATATAGGGCCATTGGATGATAATTCTTTTGCCATACAAAGGTTTTGATAAAAAAAAATGGCAATACACAAAGCAGCAAAAGCAAAAGGGTAATATTATGATAGGTTTAAAGATGTGGTATTAAGTATTAACAGATATCCCTTGAGTAAACCCTTCAATGTATAACATATTTCCTTTATATTGAATATTTCCATGTATAGCTAAACTATCCCTTCAATTAAACATTTTTAGGCAAATTGTTTTTTCTTTCTTTTTAAAAGCATTTAAAGTTTTTCATTTAAAAATGAAGAGTATTGCCGTGAATACATATGGAGATACAGAAGAAGAAAAATATAGAGAAAAATAGATTAAAACCCCATGATTATCATTTATCAATACTCTCCTATTTGGCTTCTTTTTTTTTTTAAGCAATTAATTTTTTTCATTGAAAATGAAGGGCAATGCCCAGATTACATAGAGAAATTAGAAATTAGAAATTAAAATAAAAGTAAAAAGAAATAAGCAAAAAACTCATTGACTCCCTTCCATTAGCTATGTAGTTTAATTATGAAGTAACTAGACATGCTGTCACAGAAGGTTGGTCTCCCATACTGGACCCAAGGTATTACCCTCCCAAATACAATAGTAAAGAAGGTGAGAAAGCTAGCCTACAACTTTATTTGGGATGGTAGAAAAGGAATTCCTTGGAAACAAATGGTACTTCTAAAATCAGAGGGTAGGCTTTATGTAAGAGACTTCCTGATTGTTACCACTGCATCAAACATTAAGAGGGCATCTAAGTTCTGGGGAAGAAATGAATTCATTTTGGTCAAATGAATCTAAGAAAGACATATCCAACCCTCCATTAAGAGGGCAGCTAAGGGTCCTCCTTGTTAAACATTAGAATCCAACCCTCCATGGATTCACACTTCTTAAAATCATTCATAGGCACAAGAGTGAAGAAACCTGATTAACTCATCCTTGGATTGTAGAACTAATTATCTGTATCGTGCTAGGTCCCAAAGGGTGACAACAACTCTTCTTGAAGCTCTCTGGCCTAAAGGAATTGTTGATGTCATTCAAAACCTCCTTAAGAACAGTTTCTGGTGGTCTGAGAGAAACCATCTTCTGTTTCTTTCAGCCCATATGTGCCAACTCAAGTCTCCAATCATATTCCATAATAGGCCCAAATTTGAGAGTAATGTGTTAGCTTTTGACATGCCTCAATTAGGTCTCCTATTTTGATGTTTGGGTATGTGGTGGTGGGTGTGGAGATGTTCATGATTTTCCAGATAATATTGTTTAATTTTTCAACTAGGGGTAGAAGGATGGCTCTAGAGTAACTGCAGTTGAAGAAAAGGTGTCTTCTGGTTTCATTTTCTAAGTTGCATAATAGGCAAATGGGTAGGATGGGCATGTCCCATCCATTTAGCCTGGTAAAGATATTTAGGTGTCCCCATTTTATTCTCCATAGAAGTATAGAGAATTTTGTAGGTTTGTTGGCCCAAATTCTTTCAGCTAGAGTGTCTTTATGGTTTTTGTCTCTAATTTCCTCTCCTATTTTTGCAAGTTTCTTGTTTGGGTTTCCACTTTTCCAGAGCACTGTGTAATTTGGCCCACACTCTATTATAAATTTTCCTCACCTATAATTTAGTCCACACTTATAGGGGTATCTCCCATTATAAATTTCCAGGCATGGGAGTCGATAGAGTTTTTGATTGAATGTTCGTAAGGGCCCTTCCCTTTATGTATCTCCCTTGGATCCATGTATTCAGGATTGAGTCTGATTTTGTAATGTAGGATCTGGCTGATCAGTAATTAACAATGACTGAGAAGGTGAGCTTCTCAATCGAGGACAGTGATAGGAAGGAAGTATTCTTGGAATCCACCAAGAATATGCAGAAAATAGCAAGATCAGAAAACAAGTAGGAAGAACAGATCACGAGATAAAGTAGATCAAAGAAGATGGTAAATAATACCTGGAGTAGTTAATAACAAAAAGCAGCCTCTCTCCATGTGAGGTCTATCCCTTTTACACTCACATCCAAGCTTTTTGATTTGTCGCATATGCGAGCGCATATGCGACCAGGCGCATTCCCCCCATCGCATATTTGGGGGGGTCGCCTATTTATGAGTCGTCGGATCCGGCTAAACCCGACCCATATAACCAATAAAAAACTTAAAAATTAAAATTTTATAATGAATAGTATTATAGTGTAACAACTTAAGGACCTTTAAATAAAAAACTAATTAAATAAAAATATAACAAATAACATATCCTAAATATAACCCAAAAATCCTAAATCTAAATATTAGACCGTTGCCACCCTCCCCATCTCCAAAAAACAGAAATCCAGATCTTCCTCCTCTTCTCACCTCGCCATCATAGGTGATGGACAACCCTAATGATGTGTAGAATCCTTCTAGAGAGAAGGTTGTGAGGCCCAACATTGGTTAGGCCCACCACTCATCCTTTGCAATGTGCTCATTCCCAAGGTTTTTTAGGCGGTCATGCGATGGCCATGACCGCATGGCCGCCTAGGCGCTTCAGGCGATGCCTAGGCAGTCGCCTGAAAATAGGGTAAATTTGCAGAATTTACCCTGAACTTATATATATTTGCTAAAAAATATGGGTAAATTCAGAAACATTTAAAAAAACATATACATCAATTTTAAAACCTGAAATTACTAATACAAAGTAATAGACTATTAATCTAAAATTTAAAATGTAAATACATAGATTATAAGACTTCTATGAATTTAGGGTTAGAAAGGTGCAAGAAACAAGAAAGAAAAGAGGTTAGGGTTTTTTAAAACCTTCAACCTCTTATTTAAATGATTTAAGTCATTTAAATGAGCCTTAAATGGGTGGTTGGGCCTTATATTTAAATTAAAAAATAAATAAAAATAAAACAGACCTATTGGGTTAGGCGGATCCGCCTAACCCGCTCCAGCGCATGGTCGCCTATGCGACACCTATGCGTCGCATGAAAAAGCTTGCTCATTCCAATATGCTTGGAATGTGCATTGATATCCTTGGGACTATTAACTTGATGCCCTGCATCATTTTGTCCAGAAATTACAAGAAGAGTTGTTGTCACCCTTTGAAGACATCTATGATGGAAGTATGGGAGACCAACCTCCTGAGGCAGCGTATCTAGTTACTGTATAACTAGATTACATAGCTAATGGGAGAGAGTCAGTGAGTTTTTACTCATTTCTTTTTACTTTTGTTGTTATTTCTACACTCTATTCTTGTAAACTAGGCATTAGCCTAATTTTTTAATGAAATTTAATTGCTTTCAAAAAAAAAACTTCCAACATTGATTGTATGATTTTTTCTTTCCTGTTATTGGGAATCCTAGGTATGTGAGAGGGAGGGTTTTGGTAGGGAAAACAAGAATACCTAAGAGTGTTTGGTCTTGTACACAAACCTTGGATAATGTCATTGAACTCTTTTCAGTAATAATAAATTATATTGTAGTATGGACTATGGAGTAGATGGACAAAATATAATAAATTAGGTAGAATTTGTGAGATAATTAGGAATAGAAGCCATAAAGACCAACTTGCAAATGGTATATGGTCTCATATGCCAACTAAATTCTTCATAATAATATGGAGAATTAAATTTTGACATCTTGAGACTTTCATGAGATTAAGGGAATGAGATGTCACAATTCCTCCTACGGACCTACCTGCCTTTTATGTAATTGAGGGAATAAGGTGCCTTCTGATTTAGTTGATCTACTTCATATTAGTTGAGGTCTTGAGGATGAATCAAGAAGCCATTTATTCTTTACCTGCACACACATAATGGTGTTACCAATTGATGAACAACAAGTCAACAACTGATATGAAGTACATCAACTCAATCAAAAGATTAGGAGATTGATAAACTAAATCTCAGAGACTTGAATCTACCAGTGGAAGGGAAGAAACTAGATTTAGATCAAGAAATGAGAGAAAAAGAAAGATAGTAGAAAAGCAAAAGTAGAGCAAGAGGAATTGAGGAAATACCCGAGTGAAATGTAATTGGAATCAAAATTGCATCCCACACCCTTCACTATCCCTTTTATATGTTTGACTCTACACTGGTAGTCAATAATCAATATGAAGCCAAACCATTAAAGGTATTAATGGAGGGCTAGGATGTTCTCTGAATTACAGAGAACATCTGCACTGGATGTCACTACTACACATAAGAAATTCTCAACCAATCCTTTTGGAAAATAATGAATGGAGTGTAAAAATTCCTCCTACGGCCCTACCTGCCTTTTATGTAATGTTGAGGATGAATCAAGAAACCATTTATTCTTTAACTGCACATACATAAGGTACACACACAAGAACTACTACACCAATCCTTATGGATAATAATGAATATCCCTATCCCCACACCTAACAACCCTTTTGGAAAGTGTCAATGAGTTAACAAACTCATCTCTATTTTTATTTTTTTTCTCCAAACTTTGTAATTCGGGTATTGCGGTATTGCCCCTCATTATTTAAATAAAAAAATTGATATGTTTTAAAAAATCCATTAATGATAATGAAATAAGGGCATTGCCCAATGCCCTAATTAGAAAAGAAAAGGGAATGAGTATAACTTGTAGACATTAATTCTTAATTTGCTAGTATAACTTATAAAGGAAGTGAGCATTGCATATGAATCTACATCCTATAAGAAGCACAATCTTTCACAGATTGAAATACAAGCTATAGGCTCATGGGAGTCCAACCTCTTGAGGTTTCAGTCCTTGGCTAGTTAGTCAGGGCCATAGCTGTATAAGAGATAGACAATGTTTTACATTTAATGTTTTTACATTTATTGTACTTGCATTTCCCTATATTTGTAATCTTGGGCTATGCACAACCTCCTTTTTCAGTAATAAAAGCTTTAATTTCTCAAAAAAAAAAATCTTAATTTGCTAGTTGCCTATAAGATGTTGTCTCAAAATGTTTGTCTCCCATATTTTCTGCGCATTTATCTCAAACAAGGATTGGTTGAATTTTTTGAAGGACATTACATTGACAAAATATTTAACTTTAGTTAGCTAGAGTTAATTGTTTTAATTATTTCCAGAAAGTTTTGTGAATAACAGAGTTCTGTTATTTGTTACCCAAGATCCGAAGGATCGGCTCACCCTTTTGATTCAAGATTGGGAAAACTTGCAATAGAAAACTGTAGCAAGATGAAAAGAGTAATTCCACTCTGGTTAAGCATAAAATTGTAATTTGCATGGAAGTACCATACCAAGTATCATCCAATCAAACAGGCAATTTAAGAAACAATATAAAATAGACATCTCAATGCAATGAACCGACAAAAAACATTGGATGTTCTTTTAAAAAAATGTATTTGAGCATGATGAGATATAAAAGGGATCCATTCCTGATCTTGGAATAGTTCAATTCTTGTGAAAATGTATACCTTGTAGCTCAATTCTTGGAGTAAATTTTTCTCGGTCAAATTCAAGAATCACAGTTTCCTCTTTCCCACCATGTGGAGGTAGTTGTAATAAAACAACATGGTCATTCCTGCTTTTTCTATTCGCAACAAGTGCAATGCCCCTGTCCAAGAACCAAATTTTGGTAAAGACAAAATTATGAAGTATTGAAAAAATAAAATCCAAAAGGTATTCAAACATAGATTCTAAAACACAAAATAAAACTAGGATAAACTATATTTTAAGCATCTAAATGAAAATAAATCTCTATATACAATTTTTTTTTTTTGATGAATTAAAGCTTTCATTACTGAAAAAGATTTGGGCAATGCCCAAGATTACAAATGTAAGGGAGATGTAAATAAAGAAAATGTTAAGACATTGTCACTCTCTTATATGGCTATGACCCTGGCTAGCTAGCCATGGACTGGTATCTCAAGAGGTTGGACTCCCATAAGCATATGGCTTAAGTTTCAATTTGTGAAAGATTGTTCTTTTTATAAGGTGTGGCATCATAAGCAATGCTCACATTCTTCGATATTTCTCTGCTGACAATTTCCAGGGGCCTGAGGGTATGTTGTTTTAATCTTTTGTTCATCACCAAATGTACCAAGATAGGGAGGCTAACATTAACCACCGGACGCCCCAACAACTGGCTTTGTGTGTAAATTTCTTTGTTGTTTCCATTATGTCCCTTGTTCTAATGTCATCTAAAGGCAAGGGTATGTTTTGAGCCCTAAGTGTCCATATACAATTAATGCAATGCTAATATGTAAATCAATTCAACGATGACCATTGAATGTTGATGAATTCGAATGTAAAAAAATATATTTGATAAGGAAATCATAGAAAACCTGCAACATGTTTGACCTACCAGCGATCTAGATAACTAGCAAGTAGATGTGGTCCTCCAGAGTGCAACAAATCATCACAAATATCATGGAAAATGTCATTGAAAGATACCAAAGTTGGTTCTGATGAAGCCTGTTAAAAAGTCAAGTAAATTCATTTTGATTTTGTGTACAAAAGAATGAAAAGATAAACAAGTAATCAGAAGTCAGAACATAAGCATAGGAAATTTCCTAGACATTTTACAGCTTATTCTTATAAGCTATCACATGATTAGTAGTAGAAATCTAGGCATTCTAAACCCTTGATTCAACCAAAATTGATTAAAATAAATACCACACCTTAAATTCACTCCCTTTATTGTTGACCACCTGAACCAAATATCCATCTTCATTACCATCAGTGTCCAATTGGGTGCATCCTATCACAATGGTGTCACTATGTATCCAGCGTATGCAATCGACTGAGACAATAAAGAAATTAGGATGACACTTTAAAGTAAACGTGGCATTAGTAAAAAAAATATGGAACTAAATAAACTAATAAAAATATTAGGATAGTCTCAAATTGCATAATAACATAAAACTGGTTCAACTATAAAAGTATACTAGTATGAAAGTAAGTTGTTATTTGAATAAGAAAACTCAATTGCTCAAGTGGTTTCAATGTTTCATGCATGGTTTAAAAAACGGCACTTTAAGCGCGCCAAAGTGCACCTGGTGATGCAGTAAAAATATCAGTATAGATGCATCCACAGACTATTATAATTCTCTTGTCAGTGGACCCGGAAATTCCCAAGGTCAAGCCAATTGACTATTGGGTTATAAATTCACATTCCTCTTGAAGAATAATCCACTCACATCAATAGGGTTGTCCATTACCATTGATGTGAGTATAAATATAATGGGCCCAGCAAGGAGGAGATCATTCTTGATTATTGTGCTAAATCAGGTAATTACCTTTGATTCCCTATCTCCCCATTTCTTGTTATTATTCTATCTTCTTGCACTGTTCTTTCACTTTCTTTCACTGTTCTTCTATCTTTTTCTAGATCTAGATCTAACTTAGTGGATTCCAAGTATCCGATCTTTTCATTGTGAAGAAGCTCTTCCTTCTTCTTCATTTCCTTCATTCTTTTACTGTTTTTGGAGATTCATTCTACATCACCTGGAAGGGTGCTTTTTCTAAAGCGGGCAATCGGGCGAATTTGGGTAAAGATCTGCCCAATTACTTATATCTATTATTTTAAAATCTAATCACTTAATGTACTTTTTTCCCTTTCTACCCCTCTTCTATCTTAAATTAAAAAGACATATCCCTCTTTTCCCAAAACCTTGAAAATTAAAAAAACTCTTCATCTCTCTCCCTCTTCACCTCGCCGGAGTTGACCCCCATTCTCGCCGGAGAAAGCCTCATTTTTGCCTGAAGAGTTGATGTCGTCCCCTCTACTGTTCACCTTATTTTGGTAAGTTTTTTCCATCCCCCAAGCCCCCAACATCCTCAAACGAGGTTGGCCGGATTCCGTCCTGCTTTACCGGATTCTGGCCAACCTCGTTTTTTAGTTCTGAAAGTATTGGCCATCTTTTCTTTACTGTCCTTTCTCAAAAAATATCTTCTTATCTGTTTCAGAGAAAACCAATCATACTTTGTGGAAGAGTAGGAACTTGCAGGTACCTCGGGGGGATCCGGGGATGAGATCAGATTGGGGGATATGACTGATTGCATACAATCTATAAGGATAAGCTATAATTGTTGGAGGTTTCTCTGGTTTTTACTTGGTGGAATTACTTGGCATTTGTGGCAAGAGAGTAATAGAAGATGGAAGACTGGAATATTCAGATCTGATGAAGTAGTTACTGCTGAGATTATTATGGATTGCAAGCTTAGCTTTGATGTCAAGGCTAACCCTCCTGACTAAGGTATCCTACTATCCTTGAGACTGCTGCTGTGGGAAAGTGGATGTGCTAACTTATGTATTTTTTGCTATTCTATTAAGATTTTATGTTTCTGGCTATGTCATCCCTAAAGGACCTTACCTACTGTTGAGTGGTGTTGTCTGTGAAGGAGATTTATTTTCTCTGTATATATCTGTAAAACTGGACAAGGCCCTGACTAACTAGCCAAGGACTGAAGCCTCAAGAGGCCCACGAGCCTATAGCTTGTATTTCAATCTGTGAAAGATTGTGCTTCTTATAGGATGTAGATTCATATGCAATGCTCACATCCTTTATAATTTCTCTGCTAACAATTTCTGGAGGCCTTAGGGTGTGCTGTTTTAATCTCCTATTCCTTTCACACCATATGTACCAGGAAAAGGATGCTAGCATAGTCCAGTGTACCCCCCCTCCAACAAGTAGACTTATGGGTGAATTTTTGTATTGTTTCCATAATATCTCCCGTTATTGGGAGACCAAGATAGTTGATAAGGAGGAATTTAGATGGGAAGTTGAGAATGTTATGCAGAGAATGATCATTATAAAATAAATATTCATTATAAAATAATTATTTCTATTCAATGATAAATATTCATTACATAAATAAATATGAATAGTGGCTGGTACACTATGCATGCACGATGTGCTAGATGCTCAAATGCAACCAAGCATGTAAAATTGTAAATTCATGGAAGGATTTGAAAGATTGACAAGGATACAGTTACACCAACATAAAAAAAAATACACTTCGTCAAGAGGATGTTAAAATTTTAAACATTAAACTCAAAAGTACCTATAAGAAAAAATGAAAAATAGGCACCAACACCATAAAGAAAACAAGCTTGAAATTGAAATATGGAAGAAATAAAAATGTGCACCTTTAATTTGGTGATCTAACTCAAGTCCTGCTTGAAGCGGAAGAGGCAAACTGTGAAGATTCTCAAATTTTCCAGATAAAATGTTCAAATTTTGTTTCCATGCAACAGCAATAAATTTACCATCCGAACTCCAATCAACTGCATTAATTTAAATCATTAGAATTCAACATTTTAAAAATATGGAATATTTTAAACAAAATGCTTTTGTAACGAATACACAAAAATGATAGCATCAGAAAAATAATTTCCACATTTAAAATAAATAGTATTTTTCATATTATTACAGAAATGTTTAATAAGACTGAAAGAAAAATACATGTGTCGATGTTGTCCATAACTTTATGGACTTGGCCATCTATACTTCCAGCATATAGATCAGATGCAGCAGTAGAAACATCCATTGAGAGTAAGGTAAATGCTTTCTTGGAGTTTTTCCGCCACTGAAAATCTTTAACATCTTTGACAGATTCTCCAAGAAAAAATGATAAAAGTGGTTTTTGATCCTGTATAGAGAAAAATAAGCAAATGGGAAACGAAAATTAACACGGATTCGTCTAGATAAGAATTAAGATGATTTGGTATTTATAAATAAGAGATGCTGGTCTAAAAAATATTTATTATAATTTCTTCACTGGTAAGTTCGACAAGAACATGCCAATTCTGACAAATTATTCGAAAAGAGGGAGGATCATTTGCATGATTCATTTAATCAGTGATGCGGCATATGTAAATTTCCCAGTACAGTTGCAACTTGCAAGCAAGCTACTTGATTGAACTTTGTTGTAGAAAGTCAGAAAAACGATTGGATTTTCAAATATAGTAACAAAAAGTTGGACAATTGAAAATTGGAGTGAAAAAAACACCTTTTTCACAAGGGAATTGACAGAGTAAACACGAATTTCTCCACCGACTGTAGCAGCAAGAATCGAAGAGTCATACCCAACAGCCAAAATGGACACATTTCCGATCCTCACGTCCAGAATGCATGATTCTTGGATAGAAAGCCTCCTAGGTTTCACCTTCACTCCATTCTCTTTCTCGGCATCTAACGTACCCTTGACTTCCTTCGCCAACCCGATGACATCTTTAGTCTTCGCAACCAAAAACCCTAACAATAAAAAACAATCATTTAAATCCCACGAGTCCGATAAACAAAAATACGCTGGATTGCAAAACCTCAGTCAAAGAAATCCGAACCTTCTGAGTGGGCAAGGAAGAGCAACCCAAATCGTTCTGAGACAGCAATAGGCCTTTGGGGAGTGTTATTGAGATCAAACGCAGAATCTGAAGGTTTGAGATGGATGGAAGCACCGATTTTGAAGAAAAGAAGGTCATCCGTACATTCATAGTCGCCTTGGACCTCTTTGGAAATCTGTATGATGCCTCCGGTTGGCGACTCCATCTGTAGCAGAACTTCAGATATCGCCGGCGAAAAACTGATCCGGAAGAAAATAGAATTCAAAATGGAAGGAAAATATAGGGAATTCCAGAAATAGCATGGGTATAGATTATAGAATGGAAAGTAAAGACTAAAGAATAGGTGTGAGCGGGGTCACAGGGGATTTTTTTATTATTTTTTTTATTAATGTGATTAAAATACTGAATGAATTAAAAATAAATAGTTGAAATAGTTAAAATTTAAATAATAAAAAATATCGATACTAATTATTTTTCAATTTCATCAACTTCTTTACCACATTTTACATTTAAAATTTAAAACTTAAAAATAAAAATTTAAAAAATGTTTTAAATTTAAAATGTAACGTTTTAAATATAATTTTTTTATAGATATATTTTAAATATAAACTTATGTATTTAATATTTTATATAGTATAATTTATATAAATAACTCTATATAATATATTATATAATATTTAAATACAATTTATTCTATTCTCATCTTTTTTTTTGAATTAAAACCACGATATATAAATTTCAAAGCAAAAAAAGAGGTGTGATCACATACGATCCATTGTTTCAGTCAATTGATTTTACGATCGATTGGGTCTTCCCAATCTTTGGGGACTAACTCGATGTTTTCTAAAACGATATATGCTGCATCGTTCTTGCGTAGTGGGTCTTGGACAATGGGAGTGAAAAAACGCTGATGTGTTCCTGACATCTTTTTTTAGAGAAAACTCTACCATCACCTTTCGGTCTACTACATTCAAAGAAAGTCCATTTCTTAAGAGGTAGAGCTTCCTATTGATATGACCATTTAAGTCATTTCATTGACAACTTTTTTAA
Source organism: Zostera marina (assembly GCA_001185155.1). Classification (NCBI taxonomy): domain Eukaryota; kingdom Viridiplantae; phylum Streptophyta; class Magnoliopsida; order Alismatales; family Zosteraceae; genus Zostera; species Zostera marina. The sequence continues at coordinate 432,401 of LFYR01001032.1, read as the reverse complement.
CTTCTATGCTTGTTGGTGAATTTAAATTCTATCTTTAGTTGAATTTCAACCCACCATTAGCTTAAATATTACAACTCCTCTTAATACAAGATCTTACTGATTTTAAATTACAAAACAATGGTACTATATAATAAAAACTAATATCAGGTTGTTGCCAACTGGGCTCTTATATATAGCTCATACTTTCATTAGTCTTTGCTCTTGACGCGTCCCTTTGGCCTTGTACCTGTTCGATGCGAATGTCTTTGATATATCTAAGCATGTATATCGGTCGGATTCGGATCGGATATGCAGGTATCCGAATCCGACCGAATAAAATTTGGATATGAAAATCTGAATCCGAATCTGGATAACTTTTTATAAAAATCTTAAAATAAAATTATAAAAATATAAAATCACCATTAATAAAGTTAATTAATAGTCAATTAATCATTCTAAAATTTGGATATCCGGAAGTCAATTTTTATTTATTCGGATATCCGAATATCTGAATCCGAAATTCTTAAACGAATTTGGATTTTAACGACGGATTTTCCAGATATCCGAATCCGTCCGAATAAAATCCGGATATCAATTTAGGTATCCGAATCCAGAATCAAGATAGTCATATTAAATTCGAATGTGGATTCGAATACGAATTTCAATATACCATTTACAAGCTTAGATATATCTTGCATTATCTCTTGCAGACTTGTGCGTCTGTTTTCATGGACTCTCTTATTTCTCTCGGTCCAGATCTCCCAGACTGCCCGACGAATGTAAGGGGGAGCTTGGGGGGACTTGATAAAAATAATATTCCACGTCACCATCTCCACCCCACAAAAATAAAATAAAAATTCTTATAGTTATAGATAATTATTCCACGTCACCATCTCCACCGTTTAATATATAAATATAATAATATAATATCTTATAATAATATTTTATTTTTATAATATAATAATAATATAAAATATTTTTAAATATTACTAAATATTTTGTTTAAAAATCATTATTCTATTAATAATTAATTTATTATTATATTTACCTTAATTTTCCATGACTGTCCATCTATATTTAGGAATTTAGAAATTTCGTTCTTTATTCCTCCTTTTCAAGCTTTGATCCAAAAAAAACACACATCAACATATTTTGTTCACTGTTTTGCTCATCGACTTTAATAGACACTAGTTTTTGAGGTCAAACATTTTGAACGAGTATCAACGTTTTTCTTTTATGTCTCAAATATTACAAATTTGATTGCATCTTCTTATAAAATAATGAGTTTGTTGCGAGAGAAACAAAAGGAAGAAATATTACGAGCACTTGAATATGAAGAGATAGAAAATGGCACAGGTTTAAATCAAGAATTAACTTTGAAAAGAGCGGGTGATACAAGATAAAGTTCTCATTATAACTGTTTACTGAATCTCATAATATTATTTCCTTCAATTATAAGCATTCTTGATGATATTACACAAGGAGAAGAATTAGTAGATCATAAAAGAGAAGCATCTATCTTTCTGAATTATATGCAGTTTTTTGAATTTGTGATTATTTTGTATCTTATGAAAAAAATATTATCTATTACACATCGTCTGTCACAGACATAGCAACAAAAGGAACAGGATATCGTGAATGTGATGGAAATCAAGTTATCACAATCGTATGAATGATGTTTAGTTGAATGATATTTTAGTAACATATGTTGAAAAAAATTTATTTTTTAGTGTTAGTAATGATGATATTATGTATCGGTATCAAAATATGACACCTCGTCGAGAACAATTGGATTGATTTTTTTTTTAATTTGATTAAATGATTTAAAATTAGCCCCCTGGAAAAAAAAATCATGGATTCGCCGTTGTTGCCGTGTATGCCCATGTTAGACCCCAACATGGCATGTTCTTTGTCCTGACGTGAGCCTTTTCCATTACCTGTTCTAAAGAGAGTCTTGCGTATGTAATCAAACCTGGTTTTGCATTTAATATATAAGACCATAAATCCATAAAAAATTTACATTTGAAGAATATTAAGTATAGAAGTATTAAAAATTATAAACAGAATGGAACCTAAGGTCAAGTCAGGGTTACACCAACTACAAGAAGAGGCGAGGCCAGCTGGAATAATTAGTTAAATATTAAATTGTTTTATCTAATTACTAAGACTAGTTATTTCAGTTAAAGGGGTATTATTGTAATAATATTAGCTAACCCAATAATACCTATAAATACATTTGTAAACTATTAAAAATAAATATAACAACTTACTGTAATTTTCACCTTCTTCTTCCTCTATCTTTTACTGTTACGAGAGTTGCAAGTTGGGTTCAAGTAATCTTGGTGGTAGAAAGTTCGATTGGGGCTTTCTGATTGTAACCACTACAGCCGCGATTCTTGATGGGAACAGCTGCAGATCTAGGGACAATTCTTTATATGGTATCAGAGCTCCGGTTCTCTGAAGCATTCTCGTCAAACTGCAATGGCAAAAATTGATGATGTTGACACCAGTTCGCCGACTCGATCGGAAGAAAGTAATTCCGATAAAAAAAAGAAATTCGACTTGGATGCAGCATTGTCAACACGCTCCAGTCGATATTATCTTCATTCTTCAGACAATCCAAATCAGGTAGTCATTCAAGAAAAGCTCAGCAGGGATGCAAATTATCCGATTTGGTCAAAAACTATAATGCGCTACTTAAGCATTTGAAGAAAGGATCTTTTCGTTAATGGAAAAATCCAAAAACCAGTGGATGAAGATTCCGATGAACATGAGGCATGGCGGATGATGAATGAGGTTGTATTGTCGTGGATCATTAACACGGTGGAGAAGCACATTACCACCACTCTTCAGTATACAACCAGTGTTTTCATTGCCTGGAAAGACTTGAAGGACCGCTTTAGTCAAAGCAATGATCAGGTTAGGTATCATTTTAGACATGAAATATATAAACTTTGTCAAAATGATGATACTGTTAGTATTTACTATCACAAGTTAAGAATCATCTGGGACAGTCTAGATGATGTAATGGTAATACCCGATCTTGTATGTCACTGTGAGAGCATTCAATTCTGGAAACAAGAGGTTGAAAAAGATAGGATAGTTGAGTTCTTACTAGAATTAAATGATTGCTATTCAACTGTAAGAAGTCAAATAATGGCCACAAAACCACTGCCAAATCTGAGTGAAGTTCATGCTAAAATGATCAATGAAGAAAAACAGAATCTTAATGTTAAAAGTCGGGTGGTTGATAATACATCTATGAATTCAGCAATGTTCACAAAAAGCTTCAAAGGCAGCAGACCTAGATGGCCACTAGAATCAGATAAATGGAAGTATAGCAAGAAAGGGAAGAAGTTAAACTGTGATATCAGGTGCAACCATTGCCACTTCTTTGGACATCTTGAAGAAAACCGTTTCCAAATCACAGGGTATCCTGAAAAGAAAGAAACAGGGCAAAAAGATGAAGAGTCTAAAAGGAAAAAGCCAAGGGTGGAAGCTGCCAATGTAGTTGTTGGATTAAGTGAAAAAAATTGTCAAATAATTGTTGAATACATCAAAAATCCGACAGGTAAGAGAGTTATTAATTTTAATAAATTAGGAGATATATGGGTACACCGGTGCCACAAGGCATATGAGTGGAAATAAAAGGTTATTTAAAAACCTTAGAAAACCACTAATTAGGAAAAGAGTAATAATTCCAAATGGAAAAATAATTGAAGTACAAAAGATTGGAGACATAGAAATTTCTCTAAATCTCACACTTAAAGACGTATACTTTATACCATCTTTTAAAATCAATTTATTATCAATATATAGATTAACTAAGCATAATAAATTGATTGTCGTATTTTATCACAAGAAGTGTATTTTTCAGGAAATTCTCTCAAAGAGAGTGACTGGAGTAGCTAATGCCCAAGAAGGATTATACTATTTCAAATCAAATAAGGCATCCATGGCATGTTCTGCAGTAGATATTCAGACATGGCATAGAAGATTATGCCATATTTCTATTAAGAAAATAAGACTTTTAGCAAAAACATGTAATGATGTAGTTTTAAAGGATTCTATGAATATTTTTTTTTGTGATTTTTGTGATATTTGCTCACTTACTAAACAACAAAAGCTATAATTTCCAAAGAAAAGTTACACACAAACTCATGATATATTTGACCTAATTTATGTAGATATTTGGGGTAAATTCCCAATCCAAACATATAATTTAAAACAATAGTTGAAAATAAAAGTACAAATGTTTGGGTATATTTAATGAGTAAAAAATCAGATACGTTTGAAGTGATTAAAAACTTCATAACAATGATTAAGACTCAATACAATAAACAAATAAAAAATATCAGATTAGATAATGGTCTAAAATTTACATCAAATAAAATAAAAGAGATACTAAAATCCAATGGAATTCTACAAAAATTCTCATGTCCTTATGCACCTCAACAAAATAGTAAGGTTGAGAGAAAGCATAAGGACCTACTCAACATTGCAAGAGACCTTAAAACACAGGCTTCTCTACTTATCAAATATTGGGGGTTGTGTGTACTAAATGCATCCCGAATACTTAACAGGGTACCATCTTCCTCTCTGAAAGATAAAACTTCATATCAAGTTCTGAATGGAGCACATACAAACTATAAAACTGTCAAAGAAAATAACAAAGAAAATAAATTCTCCAACAAGACTAATAGAGGAATATTTCTTGGATATCCTCAAGGTGTTAAATAGTATATATATAGTCATGGACCTAAACACACTCAAAAAGGACGTAGTCTTTAAGGAAGAAATCTTTCCATTCAAGATTATTAAGAAATCTTTGAAACTGGACATCAATTCTGAAAAATCAATTTTTGATAGCTTCATTAATAAATTGGAAGCATCAAATAATGACTTGGAGAAATTAAACAAAACTCCAAACACAAATTCAATTCAAAAATTAGAAAAAACTTCAGAACATCAAATTATAAATAACCTTGAAGTAAATCATATTGAAAAAGCAATCATATCAGATGAAGATGATATGATGGTCAAACAAACAATAACCTTAGATAATAATAAAACAACAAATAATATTGTATGTAATAAAAATAACATTACAACAGCAAATAAAAACAACTCAGATTCATGTTCTGAGGCAAACATTGAATCTGTAAATAACACAGAAAATATTGAAAATTCAGCAAACAATCTGAATTAAATAAATGAAGGTAGCATAATAAGTAACCAGTCATATTCAGACATGCCAAATGAAAATCTGAAAAATAAAATTACAGAAGAAGAGAAAAGTAAAGAAATAGAAATCAGAACCTCAAATAGAATAAAAAGCACAAATCATAGATATTCAGATATGTGCTATTATGATTATCAAAATTATGATGGTGCAAATTTGAGCACACGTCATCCAATTCAGAAATATGTATCATATCATAGATTAAAGAATAAACACAAGAATTTAATCAAGAATATTAGTTCTATAAACGAACCCAAAAATTACAAAGAAGCAGCCCAAGATCAAAATTGGGTAAAAGCTATAAAAATCGAAATGAAGGCACTAATTGAAAACAACACATGGGAATTGGTGAAACCACCAACAAATAGGAAGATAGTTGGATCAAAATGGATCTACAAGATAAAGTTTAAACAAGATGGAGAACTTGAGAGGTACAAGGCAAGGCTTGTAGCTCAAGGATTCTCACAAGTAGAAGGTTTTGATTATTTTGAGACCTTTGCCCTTGTGGCTAAGATTACAACAGTAAGAATGTTAATAACTGTTGCATGTGTGAAGGAATGGAATTTACATCAAATGGATGTAAATAATGCATTCCTTCATGGAGAGTTAGATGAAGAAATCTATCTTAAACCACCCCTAGAATATCTAAATGATGGGGACATGAGAGTGTATAAACTAAAAAAGTCCATCTATGGATTAAAACAGGCTTCCAGACAATGGTTTGCAAAGCTAAAAACAATATTGGTAAATCTAAAGTTTAAACAGTGCAATTCAGACCATTCTCTATTCATAAGAGATGTAAACAACAAGATTACATATACATTAATATATACAGATGACATAATTGTTACTGGTAATTGTGAAGATGAGATTAATTGGTTCAAAATTCAATTGAAAAATCATTTCAAAATTAAAGATTTAGGAAGATTACATTACTTCCTTGGAATAGAAGTAGCTCACTCAAATAAAGGGATTTTCCCATCACAAAGGAAACACACATTAGACCTAATTAATGAATGTGGTCTCCTAGGAGGAAAAACCTCAAAAATCATAATGGAAAAAGGGATAGATTGGAGAAACAATCAAACCAAAGAATTAAATGATTCTTTCATCTATAGAAGGATCATAGGAAAATTGATATACCTTAACATAACCAGACATGACATTACATATACAGTCAAGATTCTAAGTCAATTTATAGAAAAACCAACACAAATGCATCTAGATGCAGTGCACAAATTAATTAGATACTTAAAACAAGCTCCTGGACAAGGGATTATGATAAGTAAAGAAAAACCACTAGAGTTGGAAGGATATTGTGATGCAGACTGGGGTGCATGCACTTTCAGTAGAAGATCAATGTCTGGTTTTTGCATGCTCCTAGGTGGAAATTTGATCTCATGAAAATCAAGCAAGCAACAAACTGTTTTTGTTTCTTCAGCTGAATCTGAATACAGAGCTCTGTCAGCAGCAACAAGAGAGGTAATATGGATAAGGCAACTCATGAAAGAGATGAAAATGCCACTAAATAATCCAACACCATTGCATTATGATAACAAATCTGCGCTATACATAGCACAAAATCATGTTTTCCACGAGAAAACAAAACACATAACACATTGGCATGTCACTATGTGAGGGAAAAAATATAATCCGGTGATATAACCCTCAAACACATTGGAACAAAGCAAAACCTAGCCGACATATTCACCAAAACAATGGGTGAAGTCCAAATGACTGGATTTCTGTCCAAATTGGGCATCAAAGACATCTACTCTCCAATTTGAGGGGGGAGTATTAAGTATAGCAGTATTAAAAATTATAAACAGAATGGAACCTAAGGTCAAGTCAGGGTTATACCAACTACAAGAAGAGGCGAGGTCAGCTGGAATAATTAGTTAAATATTAAGTTGTTTTATCTAATTACTAAGACTAGTTATTTTAATTAAAGGGGTATTATTGTAATAATAATAGCTAACCCAATAATGCCTATAAATACATTTGTAAACTATTAAAAATAAATATAGCAACTTACTGCAATTTTCACCTTCTTCTTCCTCTATCTTTTACTGTTACGAGAGTTGCAGGTTAGTTTCAAGTAATCTTGCTGGTAGAAAGTCCAATTGGGGCTTTCTGATTGTAACCACTACAGCCGCGATTCTTGACGGGAGCAGCTGCAGATCTAGGGGCAATTCTTTATAAAGAACACATGGTCTTGCGATTCTCATGATCCTCCATATAAGATGCAATCGGTATTTTCCCCTCTCGTTCTCCCAGCCCAGTCAGCCCTCATGGATATCTTAACCCATCTAGTTCTCCATAGTGGTCCATACCCCCTCCTAAAGGTGATCGGTCTTTTCCCTATTCCTTATGGATTCCCAAGCGTTCTTGTATGTTGGTGAGGTGCCACTTCCGGTCCAAATACAATTGTACTTGGGTTCACATTTTAGAACATTAACTATCTTGTATTTGTTATCTATTATTTCAGCTCATAAGGCGGAATCTAATCTTGGATGTTTGTCTATATTTATAAGGCCCCTTCCCCTCACATACCTCTCTCTCATCCATGAGGCCCAGACAGAGTCCCTGAGCCGACCAAATCCTTTCCAGCCTGGTTATCCTACCTGCCTCTGCTGATTTTAAGAAGCATCTCATCCCTAGGCCCCCCTCCTTCTTGGGTAGTGTCATTTAAACTCAAGTAAAGTCTTGCTTCCCGTTCCATATGTACCTATATAAGATGGATTGCAGGTCCTTAAGTGTTTCTACTGGTAGTCTACTAAACATATTCCAGAAGTTGAATATGCCCATTATTCTCTAATGGAATAGTTGCATCCTCTCCGCATGAGATAATAGTCTTGTCTTCCACCCTTCTACCATCCCATTAACCCGATCTATCAAAGGAGTGCAATCCTTCTGATATAGAATCTTAGGTGAGAAAGGTAACCTTAGATACTTGGTTGAAAAGGTCCCCTCACTGAACCTTGGATGGGTCAATGATTCTTCTTTGCCCTTGGTTGTGTTTGAGAAAAAGATCTCATTCTTTGCCTCACTTACTCTTAATCCTGTCTTTGACTCAAATATCCTAAACACCTCGTCTATGGATTTGAAGGATTTCTTCTTGGCTTTGCAGAAGATTATGAGGTCATCTGTGTAGACCAAGTGGGAGATCCTCATAGCTTTGTGTTTCTTAAAGGTGCTTATATGTTTTTTAAAGGTGTTTATCGTTAACGAGAATTGTCAAATTTTGCATTAGCAGTGTGAAAATGTAGGGGGAGAGGGGATCATCTTGCCTTATTCCCCTCTTGAGTATGATATGTGGGGTTGGCGACCCATTTACCAAAAAAGATAGGGATGATGTGGTTATACACGTCATTATGATCCTGATGATCTTTTGGTTGAATACTAATTCTAGTAGGGTGTCCTCTATCGCTTCCCAACTACAAGTGTCGAAGGCTTTTGCAAGGTCGACCTTTATAGCTGCATTTGCCCCTCCATTTGTCCTCCCAAACCCTTTTATCATCTCGGTTGCTAACAGATAGTTATCACCAATCAATCTGCCTGAGAAGAAGGCAGTTTGATTATTGTCAACCAGAATCTCTACCACTCGGACGAATCTATTTGTTATGACCTTAGATAATATTTTGTATGTGGTATTGATAGAGGATATGAGCCTGAATTGGTCCATCCTCGTTGGGTTCTTGATCTTTGGGATTAGAGTCACGAAGGTCGTGTTAACTTTTCTTAGGAAGGGTTCTCCTAAGAAAATAGACTGTATGGCCTTTACAAGATCTTTATCCATGATACTCCAGCAAGCTCTAAAAAAAGTTCTGTTGAAGCCATCCGGTCCAGGGCTCTTGTTTGGGTTCAAATCCATAACTACCTTCTTAACTTCTTCGTATGTAGGTAACTCCTCTAGGTTTGAGTTTTGCTAGTTTGTGACTGTGTTTGTGAAATTCCTAGGGGTACTACTCAAACTCTCCCTACCCTCAGCATATAAGTCTTGGAAGTGCTCTAGTGCCTTCTCCTCCATCTCGCTCCTAGAGACCATCACCTTCCCATTGGACTCTAACATCCTATATAGGGAGTTAAGGATTTTTCTCTGTTTCGTCATGGCAACGAAGAATTTGGTGTTCTTGTCCCCGAGTTATAGTCAATATGCCTTATTCCTCTGTTTTGCATCCTCCTCTTGAACCTGTATCAGGGCTTGTAAGTTTCTGACACATCCTTGTAACCTCTCTTGTATTGTTACATCAAATGGGTTTACTTCCAACAAGCTCTCATTCTTTTAGATCTCTTCCTCCACCTTGCTTGGTCCTCCGATGTCTTCCACCTCTTAAGTACTCTTTTCACATTATTTAGCTTCTTGATGAATATATACATCGGAGTCCCCCACACTTGAATCTGCCAAGCATTTCTGACTATCCCTTGTAATTTTTCTTTTTAAGCCATGAGTTTGTGAACCTGAAAGGCCTTTTCTTTTTTTGAACGATCCTAAGATCGATGGTCAAGCTACAGTGGTCGGATATGCCACTTGTTGGATCGTGATCCGAGACTATAACTGGGGGTTGATAGCCTCTTTTCGTGTACTGCAGATTTTAGCGGAAATATTTACAATATAATATCTGCAATAATAACAATAGCAATATAACAATATAACAATTAATGTAATATTATTATTATATAAGTATGTATATTATGCTTAGTAAAAATATCAAGCCTCTTAAGCACCTGATAACAACTTGATGACTTAAAGTAAATAACTTAAAAGTAAATAGCCTTTTGAACACCCGATAACATATCGAGAACTTAAAGTAAATAATTTAAAAGTAAATGATATTTTGAGCATCTGATAACAGGTCAAGAACTTTAAAGTAAAATAAATATAAATATATAAATAATATATATAAAACTATATATAGGTTTGAAAATCGAAATGTGATATGCAATAGTAGTAATCGATTTTAAGTTATAGTTAGAGATTTATATGAGTCAAAGAACACAAAGAGATTTATACTGGTTCGGTCAAAACTGACCTACGTCCAGTCTCGTGATATTGCCTCACGAAATTCATTAGCCTAAAGGTATTGACAAAACCTACCAGAGCTTATACAAACTATAACCCTTAAGAACCTACCAGAGTTTTTACAGACTACAGTCGCTCAAGAACCTCTCAAGTTTTCAAAGTAAACTTGCAACTTCCTCAAGTCTTTCCAAGTAGACTTAGCACCTAAGAGTTTTTCAGGTAACTCTATAGAACCAACCTTGAATCTTTACAGATAGATTCAACATGAGAGTTTTACCAGAAAACTCTATAAAACCAACTTAAAACTTTATGGTTAAACTCAATAACCCTCCTTTACACTTTGGTGATGTTGAGAAAATCCTCTCAACCAAAGTGGAACACACACGAAAATGATGGAAAAAGTTTAGGATTACAACACTTCAACCTTGTTATGAACACTCAAGAAGATTAGAAGAAAAGAGCTTGTGGACACCTTTGAGCAAGAACACTTGAACACAACTTGAGGACGTTAGAAGCTTTTGAAAGTTGTGGACGTTGGAAATAGAAATGAGGAGCGCAATGTGTAGATTTGAAAAGCTCTTGTAGTGTGCGGTTGGTTTTTGCAATGGGTATACCACCCTATTTATAGCTTTGGACAAATGATCTCCTCTATTGAATCTTGAATCAACGGTTCCTTGATCTTTCACAAGAGTCCAAAATGTGGTTGGAGATTCTTCCTTTGTTCTATTGGTGAGACATGCCTGATTACGGCAGTCACTTCCAGCAACGCCTTTCAACAAGGACTAGGGATCCGTCGCTTTACGCCGGACCCCCGGAAGGCTCCCACGGTGCGGAACAAGTTCATCGTCAAATCGCCGAGTTAACCCGTAAATGGCCGATTTTAGGGACTAATTGCTGAGTTAGGGCCCAGATCGGTAGTATGGTAGACTGCACATCTCGCCCTTGGAAACTCGGCGAGTTTGCCCTAAATAGGCGATTTCCATACCTGAATCGTCGATTTACGACCGTTACTCGCCGTCAGCCAACGCCATAAATGCTCTCATATATGGCAATAGGCGTGATGTCCGCCTTTGATCGCGCCCTTCGAGACCCTATAAAAAGGGTCCCAAGGGGACACTCAAAGGCACAACACAAGTTCCACTCTCACTAAAACACCACTAAGAGAATCGTCGATTCCCATAAGAATCGCCTATTCTCTACTTGCAGGTATTTGACGTAGAGCGCGCGTCGTGGACTCCAGAACCTCCGGCATCACCTCGCACCACCGCGAGCCCTGGTAGCAGATTCAGTGTTTCATCAGCTGGCGCCGTCTGTGGGAATATCAGATCGTCGATATCTCGTCGTAATCGCCGATTTTCATTTGCAAAGTATAGTTTGAACCCACTTGAGGGATCGCTAACTTTGTCAAGTGCTAAGTCGCCGATTTACAGAGAAACTCGCCGATTCGCCCTGAGAATCGGGGAGTTGGAATATCGTCTGCTAAGCTAAGAGCGTTGTCCACGATTCTGTTCAAGGAAAATCCCAAAAGTCAAAATCGCCGATTTAGTCCCCTAAATCGCCGATTTTCTTTAATTTCTTGAGCAAGCTCGGTCAAGTCATCCTTTGCTTTAGAACTTATGTCTTCGCATAGGTTGAATTTTTCCCAAGCAAAAATCGCCTATTTAGGGGCAAACTCGCATATTTTCAGTAAAAATCGCCGATTTTCCTTGGTTAAGCTCTGATTGAATTTCATACGGAAATTGCCGACTTGACGTAAGGAATCGCCGATTTTTTAACTTCAATCAGCCAAATCGCCGATTTGGCCCTGGTCTTCATTCATCGCTTTGACTGAATAAGGCTACCCACAACTCGACTCTTTGACCGAAACAAAAATCCATCGTCACGGTTGGATCCGCCTCATCGTTTCGGTAAAAAAAAAGAGTATGGGGTTTTTCGCCTTTTTTCACTTCCAGTGATTCCGTCGGTCCATCTCTGAAATTCTCAGATCCGGTTTTGGGGTTCTGAGACCACATATCACGTGAAAAAAGTTTTCTCTACGAGTGTCAAAGAGCAGAATTTTCCAAGAGTGTCAGGAATCTTTTTTAGGATGGGTCTAAACAGGCATCTCAAAAACCACCTCCGACGGCACGATTTTCTGCCGAAAAATTGCAAGCTAATTTCAAACTTTGGGGACTAGTAGTACTCCTCAAGGGGGTCACAAAACTGCAAAGAAATATAATACAAATTTTTTTCTGTTTTGTGACACCCGGGGGGGCAAGTACCTACCCATAGCTTCCGACACTTCGGAAGAACTTCCACTCATTGCTTCAGCCCGATAGAAGCAACCATCCCGGCCATTTATGGATCCTGTTTCTAAGGGTCAGAAGAAAGCTCTTACCACTGCTACTACGGTAAGAGCTTCTAGCAGAAGGGTTGGTTCTCGTACTGCACCAACCTCTATGCACCACTGTCTGCACATGAGGTGTCCTCACCACTCTCACCAAATGGGGGTGTGAAACCAACTCCGACAACACAGGAGAGGCTTGCGCACATGCATGCTCTCATGTTAAAGTTGGACAAAAGGTTGACTAACTTTGAGGCTTCAAGGAGCCGGATCACCATGCGAAGTACGACAAGCAAGTCTAACCCACCTTTGAGGAAGACAAACTTAAGTACACATCGTCGATCCGAATCAAGGATATCCAAGGAGCTTCAAGAGCTCAAGGGAAAGAGTCCTGTAATCTCAGGACAACCCAAATCCAACTCGCATCACTCTCCCAAGGGAGACAACCACGGTAGAACAAAGAGACACAAACATCTCAGTTTTCACCACAGGTTCGCAATACATCACTCGGGCGTACCTTCGAGTTCCGCGACTCGTGCGGATTACAATGCCACACTCATGAATAGGGTAATAAAGGAAGTGCTTCGTAAAGACAAGCATAATCTAAGGGACCCACATGATTTTCTCAAGATAGGAAGGGCACCCTTTCATAGGGACCTCCTGAGAAAACCTTTTCCGCAATCTTGGCGGTGTCCAAAAATAGACTCGTACGATGGAACGACAGATTCAGAGGATCATGTTAACCTCTACCTGAATATCTTGAAGCCGCAAACTACCGATAATGGGTTGCTGTGTCGGGCCTTCCCTGGCACTCTGAAAGGCAACGCATATCGATGGTTTTCCGGTCTGCCGGCTGGCTCAGTCTCCAGCTTCGCGGACCTCTCTTCCAAGTTCATTGCCCAACATGTGGGGATGATCAGAATAAAACACAGTGCCAACGCACTACTGACACTACGACAGAACAAGCTGTCTCTGAGGGATTACACGATTAAGTTCACTTCGATGATGACAGAAGTGAACGACCTAACCCCAAGTCTGACCATAGCAGGATACATGAGAGGGGTGGTACTCTTCTCCCCTTTGGCCCAGAATCTGATGCTCCATAAAGTGGAGACCCTGCCCGACCTCTTCCAACGAGCTCAATCGTACATTGAGGTAGAAGAGGAGGACAATGACAAGCTGGACGAACTCGTGCCGCCCAACCGGAAGAAACCTCTATGCTAAAGAAGATACATACAAGGATCCAAGTTCCCGGTCCGAAACCTCGACTAGTCTTCCTCGATACAGAGAGGAGTCTCTGGGTAGCAGTTATGACCACCAAAGTCATAGCTCACGCCCCCAATCCAGTAGCAGTTATGACCACCAAAGTCATAACTCACACTCTCAGTCTGGTAACAATTATGGTCACGAAAGTCATAACTCACACTCTCGGTCCGGTAATAGTTATGGCCACCAAAGCCATGGCTCATGCTCTCAATCCTATAACAATGATGGCGACCAGAGCCATGGCTCATGCTCTCAATCCTATAACAATGATGGCGACCAGAGCCACAGTTCATACTCACGGACAAGTGCGTCACGCTAATAGTGGGGAACTATCATCTGTCAGAAAAAAGATAGGATTGGCTATGCATCCGTCGATGGCAGCCAAACATTAAAGGGACTCATCTATTCTTTTGGTTGTCACTTCTATTATTCTCAACCATGTAATAACGATATTATTCTAAGTAGATGTCTTCTTTAACCCGTGGAGGTACTATGCAATATGTATGCCATATCATATTTAGAATAATCATCCATCACTTCAGACGGATCAATCACCCATCGCTTCGGCTGGGTGACATCCGTCGCTTCGACCTTATCTATCATCTATTCGACCCACGAGTCAAAGTGATAGTTACGAAATCTAATTTACGATAAAGAATCTATATTACGATTACAAGTCTAGTTTACGATTTACGAGTCCAAGACGCGACTTAAGAATCTAAATTACGACTCTCACGAATATTTGCGAATCAAACCCTAAGATTCCAAATATTTACGAATCTAAGTTCTCTTTCAAAATCTAATTTACGACAAAGAGTCTAAATTACGATTATAAGTCTAGTTTACGATTTACGAGTCCAAGGTGCGACTTAAGAATCTAAATTACGACTCTCACGAATATTTGCGAATCAAACCCTAAGATTCCAAATATTTACGAATCTAAGTTCTCTTTCAAAATCTAATTTACGATGTACAAATCTAAATTATGATGAAAAGTGACTACACCTATGATTTTTTGCAATTCTGAGTCGGTTTGGGAATTGTCTGCGAATCTGACTGACGGTTGAATTACGACTCTTAATTACAACCAAGCTTATGGCCAGAGTGCCTAAGTGGGGGTTACACAACCAAACTTACGTCCAGAGTGGCTAAGTGGGGGTTACAAAATCTAGTTTACGGCCAGAGTGTCTAAATTACGATTTACGAGTCTAATTTCGAGCCTAAGTTACGGTTCTATTATTATATACGACAAATCGACAAAGGATAATCTCAAAAATCACTCATAGGGATCACTCCATCGCTTTGGCTGGATGACACCCGTTACTCAGACCTAGCTTACGACCCACGAGTCTAAATGATGATTACAAAATCTAATTTACGACAAAGAGTCTAAATTACGATCACAAGTCTAGTTTACGATTTACGAGTCCAAGGTGCGACTTAAGAATCTAAATATTTGCAACTACAATCAATGATACACTGGTTTTAAATCTATTTTGTCGTCATGGCCTTAATATATAGATCAAGGATCATTTTATCGCTTTAACCTTAATGGTCCTATCCCATTTTGTCGCTATGGCCTTGAGGAGGATCGAGAGTCGCTCTGTCGCTATGGCCGGAGCTTGGCTAAAAACACCAGGGTTCAAATCTAGAGTTGTAGTCCTAAATTACGAATCTAACCTTAGGATTCCAAATAATATTGTACATCTTATCTTTTGGTTTGTTATTTATATTATTCTTTGCAACTCTGCGTTAATTTGGAGATATAAATTATCCGCAAATTTAACTGACGACTGAACTACGATTCGTACGACCAAGCTTACGTCCAGAGTCGCTAAGAGAGGGTTAGCAGAGTCTAACTTACGTCCAGAGTGGCTAAGTTACGGCTTGTGAATCTAGTTTCGAGCCTAGGTTACAATTTAAAGATGATCTATACGAAAAATTAACAATGAAAAGACAAAAGATAGTTCATTGATAATCAAAATATTTCGAAAAATTATTTCATTCATTCCCAAAGGATATATCGCATCGACATGATTCTCGGAGGGAGTATCACAAGCTCTCTCCAATACTTCCGTTACTTCAGACGAAAACATCAATATTTCAAATCTGTCATGTTGACATGATTCTCGGGGAGAGTATCACAAGTTCTCCTCAATACTTCTGTCGCTTCGGACAGAAACATCCAAAACATAACTCAAAAATCTGTCACAACGGCACGATTTCAGGGGGAGTATCAAAAACTCTTTCCGACGCTTCTGCCACTCTAACCGGAAGTCGTCTCGCCCATCTTTGGAGGAGAGTATCATAAACTCTCCTCAACACTTTTGTCGTTTTGACTAGAAGTCGTCACAATTCCAACACTTCTGTCGCTTCGGAAGTCGTCGCAATTCGGGGGGAGTATCACAAACTCTCTCTGACACTCCTACCACTTCAGCTAGAATATGGCACATTTTTATGCAAGTATTAAAGGGGGAGTATCACAAGCTCTCCCGATATTTCTGTCGCTTCGGCGGGAAATCGTCAAATTTCGAGGAGTATCACAAGCTCTCCCGACAATTCTGTCGCTTCGGCTGGAAATCGTCAAATTTCGGGGGGGGGGGGAGTATCACAAGCTCTCCCGACACTTCTGTCGCTCCGACCGGAAGTCGTCATATATGAGCACAGTAAATCTGTCGCTTCGGCCAGATTTACCAAGGATTGGTTCGAGCAAAAAGAGAATATCACGAGAGGTAAAATCGCACGGTAAGTTCAATTGGTCAATAATAATATGCGTTTTAAACTGATCTAGTTGTTTTGCAGGATGTTTTTTTTTTTGCAGGTATAATTCTGTCGCTTAGGCCAGAATCAGGTCTATCTTGTCACTTTGGCCTTAATAGACCAAAGATCATTCTGTCGCTTTAGCCTTAATGGTCTCAACCCATCATTCCGCTTATTTGCATTGATGGGTTCACTGTCGTTGCGGACATAAAGTCGTTCTTGATCAGGGTGGACTATAAACATTAGTTCTATCGTTTTGGCTAGAACTCGGTTCTGTCGTTTCGGCCGAAATCAGATTTTTTCGCTTCGGCCAGAATCGAATCCATCTTGTCGCTCCGGCCTTGATAAACACAGAAAAATCGCTCTCGAACAGGGTTAGACTATAAACACGTAGTTCCGTTGGCCTGGAACTAGATTCTGTCGGTTCGACCAGAATCAATCCATTTTGTCGCTTAGGCCTTAATGGATACGGAATCAGTACGTCACTGTGGGCGGAATGATCCGATCCCATCTTGTCGCTTTAGCCTTGATGCAGATCACACACACAACCTTGCTTGGAGGGGGGGTACTGGCGATACACGCATGTTTTTTGTGCTCTCTTCAGGAGGGAGTACTGGTGAGACATGTCTGATTACGGCAGTCACTCCCAGCAACGCCCTTCAACAAGGACTAGGGATCCGTCGCTTTACGCCGGACCCCCGGAAGGTTCCCATGGTGCGGAACAAGTTCATCGTCAAATCGCCGAGTTAACCCGTAAATCGTCGATTGGATTACCAAATCGTCGAGTTAGGGCCCAGATCGGCAGTATGGTAGATTGCACATCTCGCCCCTGGAAACTCGGCGAGTTTGCCCTAAATAGGCGATTTCCATACCTGAATCGTCGATTTACGATCGTTACTTGCCGTCAGCCAACGTCATAAATGCTCTCATATATGGCAATAGGCGCGATATCCGCCTTTGATCGCGTCCTCCGAGACCCTATAAAAAGGGTCCCAAGGGGACATTGAAAGGCACAACATAAGTTCCACTCTCACTAGAGCACCATTATGAGAATCGCTGATTCCCACAAGAATCGCCTATTCTCTACTTGCAGGTATTTGACGTAAAACACGCGTCGTGGACTCCAGAGCCTCCGGCATCACCTCGCACCACCGTGAGCCCTGGTAGCAGATTCAGTGCTTCATCATCTATGATAAACTTTTCTTTAATCAAGGTTTAACTTCTCTTTAACCCATGTATTTCTTGTATTATTCCCATGAATTTCTCTTTTGCATTATTTCCATCCTTACATTGAAATTTGCTACAAGACAAAAGATTAAGAATAGTTAATGGTAATTAAGAATAATTCTCAAATACAAAATGTTTGACTTATTGACCACGAAATTAGGGGTTTGACTTTTGACTTGAATTTATATATGGTCAAATAATTTTAGGGTTAATATGAGTCTAATTGGGATTATGTTTAATTCAAAATCAATTTACCATATTGAATTCCAATTACAACATGTTGACTTGTTGACTACAAAATCGTCTTTTGACTTTTGATTTTATTTAAACATGGTCAAATAATTTTAGGGTTTAATATGAACCTAATTGAGATTAGGTTTAATTCAACTTCAATTTACCATATGGAATATCAACATGCATGATTAGAGTTAATTAAACATGATTATTAATACATAATATGTATCGACAATTTAGATTCTACACCCCTGGGGTGGCTGTCCAACCTCATATCGGACCATAAATTAAAGAGTTTAACATTTCCAAACCCCTTATCGATCCTACTGTTGATCCTTTGCTCTCCTACCCTTTTATTTGTCCATGTTGTTGGGTTACCTAGAATGGAGATCTCTTGCAGACATGCATTGTCTATTGCTTGGTTGAATCTCCTTATGTTTGGCATAGAGACTCTGACATGTTCTCTTATTCTATCTTCTCTACTTCTAACCTTGTTGAAGTCGCCTAGTAGGATTCATGGTCCAGTAATCGTTCTACTTAGTTTTATTAGCTCGTCCCACAGTTTATCCCTCCTTTTGTAATCGGTTGAGGCATAAACTAGCATGATATGTAAGGTTAACCCCCCTTTGTTTTTGGCAATGCAGTGTATGAAATGATCGTCCAAGATGGTGTTCTCAATCTTCCAGATACTCACATCCCATACCAACCAGATAGAGTCTGGTTCTAGGTCTGTTTCATTGGCCTTGTTCGATATCATAGAGAAATTTTGTCCAAAAATCTTACTACAATGCACAAAGTTTATCTTTTTAATTTTG
Organism: Zostera marina; assembly: GCA_001185155.1. NCBI lineage: Eukaryota > Viridiplantae > Streptophyta > Magnoliopsida > Alismatales > Zosteraceae > Zostera > Zostera marina. The sequence goes on along the minus strand of LFYR01001032.1, from coordinate 413,532 downwards.
GTCTCATATAGGTCAAATAGATCCAATTTGAATTTCTTGACAAATCTGTTAACCTCATTCTTTCTCACATCACTGTTTAGTCCATAGACGTTCCAATTCCCGAACGACATTGTTGTTTGATTTAATATTCCTACTTCAAACACTCAATTGTGGTCGATTTGGCCAATTTTACCCTTGGTCGTTGAGGGATTTTACAGAAATCGATCAAAATTGGGGTATTATAGATCTTGGTCAAGATTGAGGTTTGACCAAGTCCACTCTTGGTTTGACCAATCTTTTTGCAAATTGAGATTTGACCAACTCTGGTCAACGTTGCACCACTTCCATATTTTGGTTTATCCGTCAAGATTAGATTGTTTTGACCACTATCAGAATTTGTTTCACCTGCTAAAATTGGTTCTTGGTTCTCACCCTAAAATTTGTTCACCTTTGGATTATATACTTATATCATTGTTTACACAACATAACTCGAAATAATTACAGTAATTTTAAATCCTTAAAAATCTTAATAGTTAATGAGAGTGAAGTAATCTCCTAATATAACATGGTTTCGTCCATCAGTCACAGCCACAGGTCAAAATCAATTTAGACTTAAAAATTTTACAAGCTTCAAGGTTTATTGATTTAAGATTATGTTTTTGAGGGTTGTCAACTTGTGATTTTACAGTGTTTTTAATTGCTACAAAGAACATCGATTGATAATACATTCGTGCCAAAAAAAATAACATTTACATTTCTTGGTCGATCTGAAGATAATCGATAAAGAATATATATTTTCCGTGAAGCTGGAAATTTGGCCTTGATCGTAATCTTCCAACCCTAGTCTAAATTTTAATCTTTTCTTCAAACTTAGCAAAGCGTCTGGAGCGGTTAAGCTTTAGCTTGATCCTATGCACCTTCCTGGCTACGGCCTGCCAAATCATCTGAACAGCATCATCTTTTAGAGATGGATACTGGTACTCAAAGTAGCCCTCAACTTGTTTCAGCCTATTCCACATTCGAGTCCATTCATCCTTACTGATATTCTGCACCAAATTGACCAAGAAACCCTTTTTGAGGGCATCGGATGTGCGGACGAACACACAGAATTCTGAGTAATCAAGAACATCTTCAAATGGGAGCTCAATCTCATCACTAACTATAACAGGGACACAATGACTTGCTATTGCATCGAAAAGACGATTTGAAGATGGCGTGTCTCCGGCGATGTTCAAACAGAATTTTGAAGAATGCATACCGCTGCTTGCATTTCGGATCCCATTATCGCGAACACTTCCGAATGAGAAGTGTACATCCTTTTCGTGTTTTAGAATTTTGAATAAATTCCGACGGATAAATCCACCCTGCATAAACAATCAAACATAACGAAAAACAAAACACAAGCAACATTTATTTAAGTTACAACTCAAAAAAAGCATAATCATCAGATTTAGTTTCACTCACATCTTTTCTTTGGATGGCACCTTGGAAAAACAGGAGAATTGGACGGTCATCATATCGGGTCGAGTCGTTGATAAACTGTTTGATCATATGCTTGTAAGGAGCAATGATATCTTTGTTGACATTAGCTACATTGGGAGGATATCTTCCAAAATCCGAAAGTATAAACATACATGGCCATAACTTCATCCTAACATCAAACATGCTGTTTGGATGGTGAGCTAAGATGATGTGATCATATCCTCCAGATCTCTTCCACTCTTCCTGAACCATGAGAAACTCGACCATTTTTTCTTGCAGCAACTGATTTCTTGTCACGATTCCTGACGAGATTAATGTAGAATGCCTGTTGTAACTTAAGGATGAAAAGAACGGGACGAATAAGACGTCAGCTTCCTGAGAATTCTCAACTCGAACGGCAGTACACGGTTCGTTCCTCTGTGGATATGTCGAAGACAGTAGGTCCAATGTGAGCCAATACTCCACACTGTGTTGGAGATTGAGGCCACCAGGATGATGTGGGGTTTGAGAAGCAACGTCTGGCCAGATTTGATTGTCTCTTTCTGGTTTCCAACCTAAAAGCCCAAAATGAAATTCCGGTGGTAAATCATACATGAACACCTTAAGTGTTGCTTTTGTCGGATCGCATCTCCTATGGCTGGAGAATAAAGAGGATGAATCTCTGGAAGAGAATTGGATATGTTTATTAAAATCGGCGGTAGACATAATAGTTGTATTGGGTAAAGATTCGTAGTGGTGAGAGATGGGTCTGTTGGTGGTGCCTAAGATGAGGAACCAGGAAGCGAAGCACAAAAGGGTGACTAAGGAGAAGGAACAGAACATGGGTCTTCTCTTGATGGATCCGATGGAGTGGAGATTGATGGTGTTCCTCTCCATCGCCATCTCCGAGACAAGAGATTTAACCGACGTAGATTTGGGTATTTTATTCAGACTGAAATCAGCACTGAACATCCGTTATTCAAAACACCCATAATGATTCTATTCCCATTTCCCACCCCTCTCTTCCGCTCCCCTGCAAAACCGACAAGGAACACAGATTTTCAAACACAAAGAAGAAGAGAATGAAAAAAAAAATCCGGAAAAAATAAAAAACGGTGCGCTATGAGAAAAAGTGAGAGAACCTTTATCTCTTACTCTCTCTCAACGCCACGAGAGATTCCTTTCAGCGTTGCCGTCGGGGAGTCGGAGAGACGGGAAAAAAATCGCAGACGACGATATTGAATATTGGTGGCAGGCAAGTAATAAATGTTGACCGAATGTTTTAGCCAGATTATCTTTACGCCGTCTGATTTAGATCGTGTGGTTTTTGTTTTACCCATGAAACCAACGTTAAATGTTTACTTAAATAAATTGTCAGTTATCACAATTAAAAAATGCACCGTATTACTAATATTATTATTATAGTATTTAGATCCACTAATGATTATTCGAGATTTCGAGCAATCAAAACACCAAAGTCCATTAAAATAAAATAAAAAATCGTGTTATAAAAAAAACATAAAATATTTCTTAACGAATTTACCTTTTTGAATTTAATTAAGGTCATTAGTTTCATAATTTAATCTCTTAGAATAGTAACATCCAACCGTATAACTCGTAAAGGTATCGGATAAATGGGTAACCCGATCCGATTTGTTTGACCATAGAGATTAAGTGATTGTGTGATAAATCCAATTTTTTATAGAAAAGTATTGAGTAGATGAGCATCAAATTAAATTAAAGTAAATAACTCAATACTACTACTCACTAGGTCACTGCAATAAATTTATAAAAATGTAAAATATGATACGTAGTGTAGTAAAGTAGTAAATAGTAATGTAAGTAAGTCCACCAATTTGGCATTTACATTAATTTGATATAATGAAGTAAATGAACCAACCAACAAACCAACCAGTAATGTAATGGAGGCGATGGTAGTCTATCTTCTGTCAATTGTCAAATCTTAACAACTACCAACTATTTAGGTATTTAAGTAATTTAACCACCATTCCATTTCGTCGGACCAAAGTATTAAAGTAGTAACATGATGGAACATGATCCAAATGTACACGTCATTATTTAAGTTACAAACGTATATAACTTTTATTTAATTATCATCCTGTATTAAAAAGTTCATTTATATATTTGGATTTATCTAGACCAAAATCTAAACGATGAATTAATTAAGAAAAGTACGTACATCATATCATCTTAATCATCAAGTAAAATATGATCTAAATGCATCATCTATATTTCACACAAATCGATTGCAATTAAATAGGTGCATGTGGTTTAGGTGCATTAATTGTGAAATAAATGGAAGAGATGTAATTAATTCTACTCTCCAAATAAATGGTGCCTCTTTGTTAGGTTACTCAAGTATATATCAATGGAATTGGTGGCACTGTCCTCACAACAGTCAAATTAATTCCCTCTTCCGTCGACCTACTATTAGCTAGCTAGCTAGAATGGCCAAGTAATTAAGCTAGCTCGTTCTCTAGGGTTTGCATTATTGACCGTGGAAAAAGAAATTAATAAAAGGAAAAAAAGGGAGGGGGAATTAAACAAAATACACACCTAGCAGGTTGAGGCAGTGGCTCAGTTTTATTCGGCCATATAAATCCAAGCCAGCTGGTGAGTTTTCTCAACTTGTTCTTGTTTTGTACATGTTTGTGTCAGAGTTACAAAATCTAAGAAGAAGCCAGAATTGGGTTCTCGATTATTATTAATCACTCTAGGCTCTATAGCTACCTTCTTTCCTGCCTGTTTCCCTTCAAATCAATTCCCATGCCAACCTCTTCTTCTCCATCACTGCACATCTCCAAGTCCCGGGCTAAAGTTACGCCCAACCACAAGACCGTCGAACTCGTCGTCGATCAGCACCACCACCTGCTCATGAAGATTCAACAAGATCTCAGCTATAAACTAATCGCCGGTGATATTAATGGATCCATGTTGGTGAACAAGGTGTGGTATAGGGAGTGCCGGAAGAACCACGCGGCTAGCGTGGGAAGGCATGCTGTGGATGGGTGTCGCGAGTTTATGGCCTCGGGAGAGGAAGGTACTGCCGGAGCTCTAAACTGCGCCGCTTGCAGCTGCCACAGGAGCTTTCATAAACGAGAGGTCGAGAGACAAGTGTTAGGCGATTGCTCATCGAATACCGCGTCTCCAAGATCGTGATCAATCGACCCGGTCAGAACCTACCCAATATCTAATTACGTACCCACATCGTTCATGTCGAAGATCGATGAATTAATTGTTTGTACACATAAATAAATAAATAAATAAATAAATAAATATTTATATATAATATATATTTATATATAATATATATTCATACATCTATCGATCTAGCTATTTATTTATGTAGTTGTGTTGGATCAATACTGGTGCATGTTCAATTCATTAAGTCTGTGTGTTATTTGTAAGCCCGATTTTTACCACTTAATAAGTTTAAATTAATGTATGGGTTTGTAATTTATTTATATTTTCAACGTTAAATCGATCCATCTGGCTAGCTCGATCGTCAGATTTCAGACCTAGATCGATCATCTTCAACTCAATCAATTATTGGCCGGAAAACAATATTTGGTGAGACCTAGCTAGCTATAAACCTGCTTGTTCAATGTTCATTAGATATCGACAAGTGGCCACCGATCAATTAGATAATATATCAAATAAATATCTAACTTAATTAAATTTGTGAGAATAAAAAAATATCCAAATGGAGTTGTCGAACCAGAAAGTAATAAATCCATCGACGGAATAGGGATATAGGGACATTGAATATATATTATCTTTTATCTTTTTCAAGTGAAATAAGTAATGAGTTTAAAAACGTTCATCCTATCTGAATCGTTGAATATTGTGTAAAGTCATCTGAATCGTCCTTTAATTGTATTATTTTTTAATGTTTTGGTTACCCACATCGATTAATCATATTATATTTCACCTTAGTACTATTGAACTCACTGGAATTTTATTCTATTATATTCATAAGCATCTATTGTGTAAACAATGTTATATAACATGTTTAATGTAGGTATACACCAAATCAAGAATTAGCAAATCAAAAGTGAATTAGATATTATTTAGATATCCATCGATCGATTAGTGATTTTTTCGACGACAAGACATTCCTCCCACTCCTATCATTCTACCAATCATCGATCGCTGAATTTTTATCAATTAATAACCCATGCATGTTCACATATCGATCTCCAACTAATTTGAGTTTCATTCAAAACTAGTCCAATCCATTTCATTCAACGATAGATTAAATGATTAATATCTCATTTTTTATACATTTATATATATATATATATATGATGTCATAAATCACGCATCTTTATTTCCAATGCTGATATCATAGACATTAAACATCACACCACCAATTTCGCAACTTGATGGGAGTCATAGGACCGCATATTAATAATATTCATTTTTTGTATCGTCAATCATTGTACGCATCAATTAAGTTATTCTCTCTTAATCCTGACCGTTTATTACATTACCAATTTTTTTGGTTGTTGAAACAAGACAATATGTACATTTGCAAATTGCAATAGAAATATAGAATAGAATAGAATAGCATTTAAAAATAAATGACGAAAACAATCATCCAATTAGAGGAACAAATCTATATTGGGCCCAGCCCAGTCCAGTCCACTAGATCGTATCTGAAAATAATTGTCTACTAAATTCAGCAACATGTCACATTATCACCTACGCTATTTTTACAAGATGTCTATCTCTAAATTTCGAGTGATATCACCTACCCAATAGGATTATCATTGATGATATTGTAATTAAAATAGATTCAATTCTTGGATCTTCAAAAACTTTAACAGTAATGGTTATTACTTATTAGTTGAGTTAATTTTACTATGTTAATAAAAAACTCATTTGCAAATCCAAATATACAGACCCAAGATCAAGTGCAGCTAGCCAAACTTAATGCACTTGGATGCGTCCAGACCATTTACTACCGATCTAATGATACTTATGATAGGTTTCATTGATAATCCATCTCTAGACTAGTCTAATATAACAAGTTTATCATAATACAATATTAAAAATCAACTATGCACCAAAATACGTCAAACGAATCTTGATCGTTCATTGTCTAAGAAATTAACGAATATCGTAATTAAACACATTACACATAACTCCAACAAGTGACATTACATATGACGTTGGATTGGAGAACAACGATCTGATTCAAAAATTCCCATTCTTTAAACATATTTTTTTAGATAACATTATTCTTCATAAGATAAGATTGTATCATGTTGCCTCCAACTTACAGACATGCTAATATGGCATCATGTTAACAAAACACATTATAAAGTATCAGATTAACTAAGCAAGTTAGTTAAGAGTACTTCTATTGAAAATGATTAACTCAAAAATTCAACTCTTAGTATTAATTATAATTAATAAGAGTAATTTATATATTACTCCCTAAGTATTATGTATATTAATATAGAAGTTGTTTATACATACATACATATATACTTAAAACACCCCTTTCAAACTCAACAAGGTGAAGCATGGTTACTTTGTCTCTAATTAACTTGATGAAGTTAGGGGAGCCCAATGCTTTTTTTAATATGTCTGCAAGTTGCTCTTTGGTAGTTGTGATGAACTGCACTTTAATCTCCTTGTTGAGTACCCTCTCGCTTACGGAATTGATGAAGTCAACAGCTAGATGCTCTGTCTTCGAATGATAGACTGGATTGGCTGCTAAGTAGAGTGCCCCAATGTTGTCACACCACAGTTGTGGAGTTGATGGCAGTACACCTAGAATGGTAAGAACAGACTGTATCCAGGCGAGTTCATGAGTTATAGTGGCTAGACTTCTGAATTCAGTTTCACAGCTGGACTTTGACACAGTTGCTTGCTTCTTTGAGTAACTGAGTTCCAAGACACCAGATTTCCTCCCATGAACATCAAATATCCTCCCTGACTTATCCTGTCATGCTTGTCTCATTCCCAATCATAATCTGTAAAGGAAACAACATCAAAATTAGTAGATTTCTTTAATAAAATGTCATAATATATTGTATTTGTCAGATACCTAAAAATTCTTTTAATTGCAATCCAGTGTACTTCTAATGGATTTGCTATAAATTGACAGATTTTATTCACTGCAAATGCAATATTTGATCCTGTGACAACCAAGTATTGTAGAATGCCTAAAGCACTCCTGAACTCAGATAAGTCAGTGTGAGCTGGGCTAGATGTGTTATATATATCATGATCAATGGCCATAGGGGTTAGACAACGTTTAATATTATAAAACCCATATTTAAGTAAAAGATTTATAATATATTTTGTTGGGGATAGATGGATTCCTATTGTCTACTGAAATTAACATGGATCTCTAGAAAATAGGCTGGTCTTCCTATATCTCGGATCTTAAACTCAAACTTTATATCAGATATTACTTCTATTTCTTTTAAGTTGGATCTCGTGATGATTATATCATTAACATATACTAGGAAAAATATGTTTCCTCTATTAGTTGTTCTTGTAAACAAGGACGAATCTGCAAAATTTTCTGAAATTTAATTTTAAGCAAAAAAATCTCTAAGTATTTAAATAAACCAAACTCTCGGAGCTTGTTTAAAGCCATAGATGGATTTATTCGATAAGCATACATGGTCCTTAGCTTCTGGGTTCACAAACATGATGGTTGCTTCATGTATACTATTTCATTTAGTTTCCCATTTAAAAATGCATTTGAGACATCTAGTTGTCTCATCTGTCAGTTTAGACTCTGAGAAATAGTGAAAATCACCCTTATGGTTACAAACTTTACTACAGGAGAGAAAGTCTCCTCATAATCAACCCCTTCCCTTTGGTTAAACCCTTTAGTCACTAATCTGGCTTTATACCTTTCTATAGACCCATCTGATTTTTCTTTAATTTTGAATACCCATTTTGAACTTAAGAGTCATTGTACTCATTTGTCATAGCGTCTCTCCGATTCTTATCAATTTTGGTCTGACTGAAAGAGGTGGGTAGCTTCTCAGGTACCAAATCTGCAATCGTCGCATACTTGGGATTTGGTTTCACTATATCCTAGTTTGTATAAGGATATACTTTCTTAGGGTTTCATTGTTTACAGTAGATTTATCTGGCCAAATATCAAATAAAGGATTTGAAAATACAGTGTTATCTGAACTAAAAGAGTTTGAAATAATATTACCTTGAAGATTGAGAAACATTATTATCATCTGGAGTCATGTCACCTTGATCTTCTGAGGTGGAAGATACATTTCCAGAATGATCATTAATGGATGCATTTGACAATGTTCCTGAATCTGTTACTTCCATGTTTATACACAAGCTAGGTAACACAACATTATTAGTTGGGTTAGAGTCAATTTTACTCTTCTGTTTATGCGCATTTTATAACTTAATGAGAAGTTATCCTCATGAAATATCACATTTCTTAAGATGTATATCCTTCCATTTTCAGTATTAAGACATAAATAGCCTTTGATATTGGTTGGATATTCTAGAAATATACATTCATCAGATTTAAAAGAAAATTTATTCTTTCTATATGGTCTTAGATTTGGAAAACACATACAACCAAAAACTTTAAAAAATTTATAATCAGCGATTTTGTCAAATAATATCTCACTAGGAGATTTGTTTTTACTTGTTTCACATGGTAATGAGTTAGTTAAGAGTACTTCTATTTAAAATGGTTAACTCAAAAATCCAACTATTAGTATTTGACTTAGTATTTATTACAATAAAAAATCCAACAACTTTCTTAGTATGGTTTTTACTCAGTGCAAATCATCGACGTTTACTTATTTTACTACTATTTTTTCCTCTTGAATGGTCGAAAGTTGTTCAAAAATTGTTCAAAAGTTGTTAATAATTTGTAGCCCCAACCAATTAATCAATGTTGTTGTTCAGCAACAGTGTAAATGAAGCTTAAGTAGCAACCAATCCTCCAAACAGAAAGAAGGGAAAATTGACAATACACCTGCACTGAACAAAAGGCAACCAGGAAAAAGCAAACACACGAGCAATTATCGATGGAATGATAGATATAGAAAACAGCAGAATCCAAAATCAGATTTCTATAGCACTTTAATGTTTTAAACACATATGAATTCAGACTGTAGATGAGTATAGCCATGATGTGAAGTTGTGAGCTGGCTATTAACAAGCTATGACAGACAGAATCGTGTTCATGTAGTCTAGCCGTCGTCCTCGTAGCTCATAATTAAGCACAAAACACACACCCCTCTCCTCTGCTCATCGAAACAGAGCTCCTGGGGAAAGATGGAGATGTATACAGCTATAGCAGCGGCGTTCTGCTATTCTTCTTCTTCGACTTCATCTTCTTCTTCTTCTTCTTCTTCTTCTTGGACTGGGAAGAGGAGGAAATCGTTTTCGAGGTGGCGGTATGGAAGGAGCTGTCTGTGTTCTGACAAGAGATCTGTGGACGTCGGCGCCAAAATTACAGACTCCAACCTCCAGAAACAGAAACCTGCTGTTGGATCGACGGCCACGGCGACGACTGTAAATCTCAACAAAGAATGCCTTGTTGACGAGAATTCTGATAAATCTGTTTCTGTCGCAGATACCAAGAAGACGAAACTGATTTCCTTATCGGAAAAAGAAAAAGAAAAAGATGCATTCACCTTCCAAACTTCCAATTTTTCATCACCGGAATTGGAAACTCATTGCTCATCTGGAATCGTCACCTCCGGCAGTTTCTCCTTCCCGGTATTGAAAACTCTACCAACCCAATACGAATTGCCGCTCAAATCCTTGGATGTCTTCCATCCCAGTGAAAACACCAGCACCACCTCTGCTACAAGCACACCGTCCTGTTGGAGACTTCCTACCACACCCGACACCAGTCGAAGAAGCTTCGCGTTTCTAGGAAGTCCAAGTTTTCCTAATCGTATTCTAGAAGACGACATTGCCAGCGACACCAGCTCCGATCTATTCGAGATAGAGAGCTTCTCTACCAACATGACCTCCGGCAACTCATACCGTCGCGACTCTCTCGACGAGATTCTTTTAAAGGACCCACAACGTTTAATCGATAACACCGCCGAGATTCTCAACCTTCGTCGAGTGCTGGAGGAAGAACCTGCAAGACCATCATCAAACACACCCAGGTGAGATCATGTTGGTGATCATGTTAAGAGTCTAAATTATGAAAAGACAAAACTCCTTAACGTACGTACTCCGGCCGAGTTTCCGATGATGTTGTAATCAATCACCAAAAATTTCTACAAGAACAAGAACCATCTATAAACCGATGGAATCTAACACGGTCTCTAACAACGATCTCTCTTTCAAACGTTTGACTTATAATCTTTGTCACCTGATGGCAATCACCACAAACTCGCAAATTTTTGACAACCCTGATCACAACCGGAGCCTTGGTCTTCAACAGTCCAAAGGCAATGGCCAATCTCTCACTATGCTCACAGAGAGCAATTTCCTTCTCCTCGTCGCCGACGTCATGTAAAACCGACAAGGTCATCGGCTTGTGACCGGAAAGCCGAACTCTCTCGGCTATCTCCTTCAGAACTCCTCTGATCTCCCTCATCTCCGGGTGCGACTCATCCCCAACGGAAAATTCATGAACCATCCCGTCGATCTCAATAGAGCTCAATCCAGGGACGACTTTAAGTTTGTAATTTTTCATCTGTTTCCGAATTTGGCTTGCTTTCTCCCATTGGCACCTCGATGCGTACATATTCGACAGAAGTACGTAATTCTCAGCATTAACGGGATCTAACTCCAGAAGTATTGCAGCAACGGCATCGGTTTTATCAAATCTCTTAGCGTTGATGCAACCGACGAGCAAAGTCCTCCAAACAACCAAGTTTGGCGAGATTGGCATGGCTTCGACGAATCCATGGGCTTCTTCAATCAGACCAGCCCTGCACAGTAGATCAACCATGCAACCATAATGCTCCATCACCGGCACAATTCCGAGCACGTGCATGGAAGACCAAAACCGCCGTCCCTCTGATACCAATCCGTGGAGTGCACATGCCGAGAGAACACCAACGAAAGTTACATGGTTAGGGATTACATTAGTTTCATTCATTCTAGAGTAGAGATCCAAAGCCTCTTCCACAAGACCATGGATTGCGAGACCAGCAATCATAGAACTCCATGCCATCGTGTCTCTCTTCGACATTTCATCGAACACCTTCTTCGCCTTATTTATAGACCCACATTTAGCATACATATCCACTAGTGCTGTACTGAGTTTCAGATCAACTTTGATGTTGTTTCTATCTATAAATTTATGAAGCCATGTACCTAAATCCAATGCACCAGTTCTTGCGCAGGCAGAAATTATACTGACCATGGTAATCTCATCTGGCACGATCCCTGCTTGTTGCATTTCTCTGAATAAATCAAGGGCCTCATTAACCATTCCTATTCTGGAGTACCCAGTGATCATTGCACTCCAAGCAACGTGGTTCTTTCGTGGCATTTCATCAAACACTGACTTGGAAATTTCTATTTCCTCGCATTTTGCGTAAAAATTTAACAAACCACTTTGAACAAAAAGACTGGAATCCAGACCGTACTTATATACCTGACCATGTATCTGCTTTCCTTCGATCAAGGCAGCGGCAATGGCGCAAGCTTTTAAAGCAAAAGATAATGTGTAACTGTTCGGATAGGCAAATCCTAAACGAAGCATCTTCTTGTAAATCGAAATGGGCTCTCTAGGATTAGATGTGTCTCGAACCTGTGAATAGCCCCTGATAATAGAATTCCATGCAAACACATTTGGGTTGGGAATTTGATCGAACAGTCGACGTGCATAGTCTATGTTTCCTGAAGGAGAGAGAGCAGAGAACCCAAGAACCTTTGAAAGTGCGTAGCAGGAAAAATTAAATGGGGATCTGAGAAAACGTGCGTGGATTAGACGGAGGGTTCTCATGTCTGGGCATTTTTGGATGAGAGAAGCGATTTGTTCTTCGAATTGGCATTGCTGAGTGTAGAAGAGATATGCGTTGCTACTGTCGGAGTAGGTAAATCTGGTGAAAGTACCGATTGCAAATGAAGAGGGGGAAACGACGAGGAAACACCGGCGCCGGTATTTGAAACCGATTGATTTGAATAGCATGAAGAAAGAAAGAAAGAGTCGCCTTCTTGATTGAAGAAGAATAAGAGTTTCACTTAAGCTGGTCGGACAATGGCCACCAAGGTGGGTTTGCAGTTTGCACCTGTGCGGACAAAACGGCCACTCACTCCACTTCTTGAATGAGTGTGTGACTGTATGGGCGGGAAAGTCAAGAATCTTTTAAGGCCCACGAGCCAACCAACATGAATAAACAAAATTAAAAATAAATAATTTAGTTTACGACAGTACACTAAATAGTAAATGCAGGTAGTACTGGTCTACTGGACAGATGTACTTTGGACTATGTCCTTTGGAAAGGTTATTTAAAACATGATTTGTAGTAGTACTTTGTCCGTAGGTGAACCAACCATGGGATCTCTGAAGAATTGACGGCGAACATGATTTGCGTTTCTAGGGAATTTTTCCGGGTGCCGGTATTGAAGAGAAACAGCAGCTACTCCGATAGTCTCTTGAAAGCCAACAAGCTACCCACTAGCTTCAACGTCAACACTGAAAAGTTAGAGTGTTGGAGGGATTATTTCAGGTGTGACCCACGGGCACCAATGGCATATCAAAGAAAATTTTAAAAAAAATTAAGGGTAAAATAGTCAAAAAAATGTAGATAGTTAGTTTTAACCCCTAACCAACCTTTAGGTGGTTAATTTTGACAATTTTTCAATTTAAAAATTAAAATGGTCTAAGAATGAAAATTTGAAATAAATAAAATCAGATAGCAAAATTTACCTTTTTAAAAATCTAATTATTTAACCCATTGCAATTTACTAGAATAACACACTCATCTGTATTAATATTCTGTATATATATGATAAGGGATGTAAAACTCGGCTTATCGAGCGAGTTCAATCTTAGTAATGGTACCAACTTTGAGTTTCGAATTAGTTTTATACTTAGTTTCTATAAATGCAAAGATCGACTTTCATTTGCGTCCCTTTTATATTTTAGTGTGAATCTTGTGAGACCCGATTATTCATAAAGTAGGATCTGAATTTGTGATACCCAACCCTTTTGAATACAGAGTCCAAGTATTCATATTTCACAGAGTCCAACGTATTAGTTTATTAATTAACTAAAAAGCCAAAAAAGAGATATGGAGATGATTGGATAGGAATCAGAGAGGAGAGCAATAGGAATGATCAAAAACCAATGGAACAATGGTGATCTGGATTGCTTCAACCCATGTTCTTCATTCCATGAACAGATTTGCCCAAATAGATGATTTTCTGTTTATATATAAGACAATCCAGATAAAGCAAATACAAACATTAGGTTTAGGTTTTATAGGATTCTTCATAATGGAAACTACCTACCCTATGCAGTTTATATGTTGGTATGGCACTATGGCCCATGTAAGCTGCATATACAATCTGAAAAAAAAGCAATGGCTACCTTAACTATATGCCTTCGATAATTTCAAATATCATAACAGATATTTCTATTTGATAATTAAGAATAGAGCAGGGTTGCCTAAGATATTTATCAGAGACAATGGCTGAATTCTTTAATTCCTTCAAGGATGTGCAGGAAGGATTTTCCCAGAACATTTCCCAAACCCAACATTGTAATTATTTCCCTGTGGATCAGAAGATAAATATAAAGATAAGCAACACCTAATACAACTTCATTGATCATGAGACATCATTAAATAAAGTACGTCTACCTTGCAACATGCACTAAAAATAACTTCATCTCCATCTTCCAGAAAATGTCGGGATACACCATTTAGGTCAAGAAGGTTTTTGCCATTCCACGTCAACTCCAGCAGACATCCTAAAGAATCTGGTTCCTTGTATTTATTTCATTTCAAACAGATCAAATGACACATTCAAGCAACATTACAATTTGACGTGTTACAATTTAATTTGGAACTTACAGGACCGCTGATAGTTCCGGTTCCCAGCAGATCACCAGGTCGAAGGTTACATCCATTGATAGTATGATGAGCTACTTGTTGTGATAGCGTCCAATACCTAATATTTTTCAAAAACTAACACAATAAGCATGGACATGGATATGAATGTATATTCTGAATACAGTCTCATTTACACATTATTTGTACAATATTCACATTTCAAATTAAGAAGAAAAAAGATCTAAGAAAAACCATACAGATTATTGAAATTGCTCTTGGTGACAAGAAATGGATCATTTTGACCTGCTGGTTTGATCCAAACCTAAATATAATTTAACAGTTCTGTTAAACTATCACGAATCAATAAATTATGGAGAAAATTGTGCTAATTGACAACTTTACATAAGGATTGGAGAGAATCAGAGAATATTTAAAATGGGCAAAAGTGCAAAACACACTACACAAGTGTGATGTTCAATACAAGAGGTATACCTGCAAAGGAATGTCATAGTTTTTGTGTTTACTTTCAGCTAAATATGGCAAGGGATTGGGCACCTGCATTTCATACATGAAACAACTCTGAAAATCTAAAATATACAAAACTGCAGAATTGGGAATTAAATCTGGATTTCTTGGATCCTAAAGAGCTAAAAGTAAAATAGGTGCATACCTGATTTGGAGCATCACAAGAAAATGGTTCTAAGGCATCTAAGGTCACAATCCACGGTGATATTGTTGTTCCTGAAAATATTAAAAATTGAATAATAAATAAAATCAATTTATTGGTATTTTGGTAGATTGGTTCAGTTAATCACATAAAACTATAAGAGAGAAAATGTGTATGCAATGCACTAAATAAAAAATGCAAAAAAAACAATGCCGAAAAAAGTACCATAATATAAACTCACCGAAACTCTTCCCTAGAAAAGGACCAAGAGGCACATATTCCCAAGCTTGAATATCTCTTGCTGTGAGAAGGCTAAATAATTAATCCTACTTGAACAAATATAAATTATTATACACCGAATAAACTATAGTGGACAATGTGTAAGCAAAAATACCACTCCAATCATTCATCAGAACAAGTCCAAATATGTGATCCAGAGCCTCATTAACATTTACAGGTTTTCCGAGTTCATTTCCAGGACCAACTATCGCAGCCTAAGAAATATTGGATATTAATATAACATAATTGTAATAAAAGAAGTGTCAGATGTTTTGGTACAGGACAAAAAAAAATCGAAACCCACAAGACATGATAAAACATGAGTGCCTAATCTCACCAAACATATTCATATATAAATATTAAATTGAAATCATTTAGGGGATGATTTTTATATGTGCCATATACTCACAATACTGCTAAATGCCAGTGATCGTCCATAGGCTCCGGAGAGTATATAAGTATATATGTTTTGGATGTCTGCTCATTTTTTATACCCAGAATAGAGTTTCTATGATTTCTATTTGATGTTTATAGTTTACTTGATTCCAAAACAGAAAATATCTTATATTTTTGAACTTAAAATGTCTAATTTTTTAACCATATAACCAATGCATGCCTGCTTAGCCAACCGCATAATAAACTGTGATTCAAGACACCCTCATTGAAATGAAAATAATTATTCAAAATTCTAAATGACTAAGAAGAAAGGTAGTTGTGTACACAGTAAAAACATAATAAAATGCTAACCATTTCAAGTTCAAAATCCATCTTCTTCGAAGGTCCGAATGAAGGTGGAGAATCACTAATTGGGTATCCCTGGCCTCTATAATGTGAATTGAATTTAAGATACAATTATATAAATATTCATTGTTTGACGAAAATTTTAAATATCAAAATGAAAAATCAGCTATAAAATCGCAAGAAGTTTCTCCCATGAATCACGTCCCACCCAATCAGGATGTGCAATGACATGGAATTATGTTTGTGATTCATCATTCATGAGTTATGTTCATGGTTTACAACACGTTAACACACGCAATTAAACGCGGTGCACATTGCGCCAGTTGGATTTGAGACTGATCCAATTAAATCAATAGAGAAGATGAACAGGAATCAAATCCCACCCATTACAGGAAGTAAAGGAATCTTAGTTTCCCCAATAGATAGAAATGTGTGTGTTTTTATGAAATTAAATTTTCTCATTAATGAAAGGTAATGCAACAAGTTACACAACGGAAATAAAAATAAATAAAAATAAGGAAGATTACTCATCATCCATCAACATTTTCTTATATAGCTATGATATCTAATAATATAGTAACTAGATATGCTCATATGCTCATATGCTGCCTCCGAAGGTTGATCACCCACATTTGCATTATGGATATCTCCAACAGTAGACAACAGTTTTTCATATAGCATTCTAATCTGTAGGAAAGGCTGATGTTTGTAAAAATAAATCCTTGAACAGAATTTCTGAAGGCCTGAGAGTGTGTTACTTGAGTCTTCTTTTCCTCTTGAACTAAATGAGCCAAGCAAGGCTTCAAATTGGATTCCAAAGAAGATCTCAGGGGAGTGGTGTGTGAAGTTTTGGCAAGCGTCAATAAGGTCTCCTGACCTTATATAAGGACAAGTCATTGTGGGCTTGTGGACATGTTTGATCATTCCCAGAATAAATGGTTTAGCATCTCAACCAATGAGAGCAAGAGAGATCTAGAATATAGGCAATTGAAAAATAGATGATGTATGGATTCATCTTGTAGGTTGCATAGGAGGCATATTACTTGAGTTTGTACTCCCCATCTCCTTAGTTTCAGGAAGGTGTTGAGGTGTGCCCATCTAATTTTCCAAAGCGTGATGAAGAATTTGATTGGCAAGTGTGACCAAATTCCTTCGGTTCAGGGGCGGAGGCAGGAAGTTGCTTGGGAGATGGCGGAGTTCCATCGCCGGAGACGAAATATTTTTTTATGGACTTTAATTAGAATTTTCAAAAAAAATTACCATGTTGTATTTGAAAATACGATAAATATAGAAGAAAATCTGTTGATTTAGAAAAATAAAATACAAAATCTAAAGTGTAAAGTGTAAACAAATACAAAGTCTAATAGTCTAACAAATATATCGATAAATAATTTTTCATAAATTCAAATTGCAACTCCATGTTTTTTCATAACTTGAAACCGTTCTATGATTGCTTCATTGCTAATGTTGTTTGCGATATCCTTTTCTATGTATGGTACTACAACACCATTTAGAAACTCTTGACCCATTTTATTTCGCAAATCCTTTTCTATGTATGGACTGTGAAAACAGAAATCAAATCAGAAATCAAGTAGGTCCGTTCTTTTGTTGTCGGAACTTGGAAGAGAGGGATAGGGATTATGATTTTGATTTTGGGATTGGGGTTAGAGATCATGTTGTGAGAGTTGGTGGGCAATTAAAATTTAAAGATATATTATTTTAATATATGTATTTGGGGAAGTGGGGACCAATGTATAATATTTAAATGTAAATATATATATATATAAATTGGATAATTTAATAAAATAACCCTATACACTAATTTTTTACATATATACCCTTGAAATTTTGACCAAAATTGAGAGGTAGCGATTGCTACGCCTCGGCCTCGCTACTTAATAACTCCGCCTCAGCTTCGGTTATTTGGTTTTTGTGGCTCCTAACTCGAATGGCTTCGATAATTCACTCCAATTTCTTCATTGATGTTCCAAACGTCCAAAGAACTCTGTAATTCAGTTGAGCAGCTGTTTATTTCATCCTTTGTTGCTAGGAGTATTTTTCAAAAGGCATAATCAAGGGTGGATTAGGGACCTTTCCTTGATAATATATATTTTGATCCATTTTGATAGTATGTGTTCACTCTGTTCCCAAAAATTTAGCTTCCCCTTTCATGTTGATAGCTCTAGTGATGATGGTAGGTATCTAACCCCTAAATCTCCCTCTGATTTTGGAAGAATCAACTGAGGCCAAGGAATTCCCTTCCCTCCATCTTAGATGAACTAATATGCAAGTTTTCTGACCTTTTCCTAGAACGGGTTCGGGTAAAGATCCGTCCGATTACCCAATTGCACCTATTATTTAATATTATTTTAACTCAATATACATTTTTTCCTATTCTACCCCTCTATTCTAACTTAAATTAAAAACCCTTACCACACCTTCAGATTTTAGTTGGATTTAATTGTAATTGGATTTAATTTTAGTTGTATGAATTAAATCTTTAATGTTCTGTTACATGTGATGTTATATTTTTATATGTATTTTTAATTTTTTATGGGTTTTATATGTATTTATATAGGATTATATATATTTTTACAGGATATTACTAAAATACCCCAGGTGGCGCAATGCGAAAAAGGGCTTCCTGAAAAGTGGAAGCGTTTTTCGCTTTTTTGAACTGTGATAGGTATATTTACCTGCAATTATCTGGTTTGTTAACTGAATCCTTCCTCTGTAGGAGAGGAAACTCCCACTCCATTTATCTAGGAGTTGTCAATCGTTGAATTAGCTTCCAACACTGGCTGAAAGGCTTCTTCTTCCCTGAGATTGGGAGGCCTAGGTATGAGATAGGGAGTTTCTTGAGAGTGAAACTTAGGATTTTATGCAAATCAGAGTTCTCCTCATACACTTTGGAGAAGATTGAGGAAATCTTAGTAATGTTTACCTCTAGACTAGAGAAGAAGGTGAATTCATCAAGCAGGCAGGCGATGTAACAAAATATCATGTTGAGTGATTTCATACCTTGGACGAATAATGTCTGTTCCCGAGATAACTATAGACGATGCGCGCCCATGATATGCAATGGGAAGGTGAAACCTGAAAATATATTATTTTTTACAAGGTCGGGTAAGCTATATGCACTACAAAATATGTTGTGTTATGTATATTTCAAGAATTATTGCTGGCTAGAGAAGCTATATGTACTAATAATCCAATATCATGTATGAATCAAGTAATTGTCTAGCTAGAGAAGTAATCCGTTGATAGAAAAATTTACTGATCGTAGATACAACTAAAACTTTTATACAAATTAGAAAATAAGCTCACCAATTTACTGGAATAGCATTCTCTGGGCCTCGAAAAATTGTTCCACAATTCTTAGCATGATGCATGGATGAAAAGAAATCTGTATAGTCCCCTATAACGGTTGGTAAAAGCATTTCAACCTCACTCTGCGATTTGCAACCAAAATGTTACATAGAGCAGTAAAATCACTTAGTACTTGACTTTAATAATTGGCGAACCATCTTTTACAGTCGGTGATGGATAACATACTTACATACCATTGGAAAAAGTGATTTTTTCCTCAAACTGGCATTGTCACGTAATGTTGGCTCATCAGCTGTAAGGAAAATACAATTATCAGAAGAAGAAAAAGAAATTATGGCATTTTTTAAAGCAATTAAATTTCATTATAAAAATGAAGGCAATGTCCTAATTACATGGAAGTACAAAATTGGCCGTCAATAATGATGCATTTTTAGTTCCCAACCCATTTAATTATTAATTTCTTTTTGTAATATATTTCAATTTTATTATTAGTCTATTAGTGCTTGTATGATGCTGCAATCTTATTTTATTATTTTGATATATTGATTTATCAGAAACTCAACAAAATCGAACACATCACCTTGAATATCAATTATCAAAGAATCAAAGTGTCAATTTCTTTCTTTCTTTAAAAATGTTACGTATTTGATTTCCATGGGATTTGAACCACCAAGCTCTTGTATGACACGAAGGATTTCATCACTTAAGCAAGTGGTTTTCATCACACAAAATGCCAAATAGTTTATATTTAAAAATATTGAAAAGTACTGATTCTTTGTTTACATTTGTGCTCTACCATATATTTTAATTTCATGTTTGTAATGGTTTTAAACTAGCCAAAAATAAAATTTAGAATATTAATAACATTATATGATATAATTATGATATTCAGATAATTCAAATGAAGTTAGGTTTTAGAAAAGATGATGTATGTATCTATATACTCAATGGTTTCAAAAGCATATCTATTGCACACTTATGCGCAGATGTGCGCTACAGAGGATAGATATGCATCAGGCACATCTCCTTAGATGGATCTGGGTCAAATCTAGGCAGAACCTGCCCGAAATCCACCTTATTTTTTAGGTTATGTAATGGTGCGAATAAAAGCATGTTTGTTTAGAAGAGAAAGCAAGAAGCCATGTTATTTCTAAGAAGTAATACAGCGTGCAAAGAGTTTTCCAAAATAATTAAGGATTTAAAGGCGTAATTGTCGCGTTGAGATAGTTATTAAAAAGAAGCGATGATTGTAAACTCTCTGACTCTGACACTCTCTAATAGAGTTTAGGATTTTAGATTTGAAGTTCAATAAAGGAAGGAATGAAAAGAAAATCAAAAGAGGTACCGGAAAGAAGTTTCTGGATAGTAGCCCTGGCTTCCTTCCACGCAGGCCGCCCCAATTGAAGGAACGCATTGAGAGTGGTCTGCCAGAAATAAAAGAAAAAATTATATAGCATACATGTTAGGGAACAGCAATAGAGAGAGGATACCTGAAGGAAACATTCCGATGAGGATTTGAGGATGGGGCCATCGAAGAGTCCGGCAGATGCGATGGCTGAAAGATCGAGAACGTAGTCCCCGATTGCCACTCCGGGCCGTGGGGAAGGCTGGTCGGCGGCGGCGTCCCTGGGGTGGAAAATGCCGTAAGGAAGGTTTTGGAGTGAGAAGTGGGAGTCAGGAGACACTTGGACAAAGCTATTCGCCATGGATAACGTTAGGGTCAGCCGTTGAATAAAATTTTAGCAGACTTAAATAGTTAAAACGTGAGGGAAATAGGGAATGGTTAATTTAAGTTAGAAACATTAACACTTAACAGACGTGTTATTTTATTTTATTTTATTTTATTTTATTTTATTTTTTACAGGGTTAATTTTTCATTCAGACCAAAATTTCTCTCTCTTGTAGTTTCTGTGTAGTGTTGCTGGCTTGATGTATTTTGTTCCAGAAATTTATAACTGCTGGAATAGATGAGCTAATTTTGGTGAATTATATGATGAAACAGCAGAAAGGAGAGTAAAAAGAATCTTGTCTATCAAATTCTGATGAAGAAATAAGAGAGTAAAAACGTAAACAAACTCAAGAATCAGATTTCTGGAACTTAAATAATACGCTGTCTGGGTTATAATATTGATAGTGTGATAGGTTTAGTCAAACTTGGAAGCTTATATCATATCCTGTCTGATTGTATTAAAAAATTTCATCTTCTTTCATCTGAAGTTTTTTAGTTTAAGAGAGAGTATTAGTTGTATTAAAAGTTATAGTTAAAGTAATTACTTATTAGTTGTATTAGGAGTTATAGTTAAGGTAGTTACAATTGGTGGTAGTTAGCACATTGTATTAGTATATATATAAGAAGACTACAGTATTATTGTCCAAGATTATTAGATCATATTATTGTCCAAGATTTCTTCGCGCTTTGAACCCATTTTAACTTCCACGTCGCCCTAACCTTATTGTAGTAGTACATGAAAGTTTTTGGTCTTTTTTGTACTGTTATTAGGTCTAGGGAAAGTGTTAAAACTAGCCACCTAAGATGGCTTGGTGGTCAAAACTACCCACCAAGCTTAGGTGTTAGGTGGTTAGGGTATGTTAGTGTGTAAAATTTCCTAATTTGCCCTTTATTAGTAAATTGTGTGGGTTGTACCCATGCCCGTTTACCGGCGAACGTAGGCTCCCAGAATTTCAGAACAGAGCCTCTTTCATCAGAATCAAACCTTGTCATCTGGGCAGATCTTCAATGGGAGTTTCTGGTTCATGTGATGCTGTTTCTGACGTTGGGTTGATCCTAGTATGAACATGTATATGGTGGTGGTAGCTGCTGCCGCAACTCCGATTGAACATAGAGCCCCAATTCCTGTCAATCTCCACTTCCATATGTTCAATCCAAATCCATCCCAACAACATCTATCTTTTTTTACGGGATCGCCATCTTTCCTATCTCCTTCATCTTCTTCTGCTTTATCATCAGCATCAGCATCTTTTTCTGGAGCTATTTCCATGTCGGCAAATTTCGGATCTTGGACCTTTTTGTTATAAGACAAAGCACCAGAGATCACTTCTTCATGTGATGTTGTTTCTTTGGGAATTTTGCCGATTTCTTTGATGAGATCCATATCTGATTTTGGTATTTCCATGATCTCTTTGGGGATGCTCTTCTCCTTCTCCCTCTCATTGACGAACCCATCATCTGATACCGGTACTTCCCTGAACTCCTTGGTGCTGTTTTTCTTTTTCTTCCTCCCATTGAGTAACCCATCATCTGATATATCTGGAGGAGAATATGGAGGAGGAAGGAGGACGCTAGAATCCATAGAAGTATGGGAGGTGGGAGGACGATGGGTTTTTTCTTATACCC
Source organism: Zostera marina (assembly GCA_001185155.1). NCBI lineage: Eukaryota > Viridiplantae > Streptophyta > Magnoliopsida > Alismatales > Zosteraceae > Zostera > Zostera marina. The sequence goes on along the minus strand of LFYR01001032.1, from coordinate 390,713 downwards.
GTTACTGACAATGGCATGTGAAAGAAAATTTAAAAAAAAAGTAAGGGTAAAATGGTCATAAAATTTATAGGTGAGTAGTTTTAACTCCTAACCAACCTTAGGTGGTTAGATTTAACAATTTCCCTTAGGTCTATATGGATCGTCAATTGTAGTTCCATACAGCAACTGGGAACGTACCAATGGCCATCGATTAATCCATCAGATGTTCCCCAGTGCCTGATTCAATTTCGTGTGATCAGTTCGGATCCATATGAAAATACCACAGGCAAATGAAGCTATGTCTTGCCTTCAAAATAGTATCTACAGACTACAGTTCCTTATACCTCAATAACAAGAACATCCTCATGAAAAATTAAAATCGAAAATTAAAATTAAAATGATTCATTTGATTAAACAGGTAATCGCCTAATGATCTAATCTTTCTCATTCAAAAATATTGATAAAGAAATGAAAATTTTAAAATGAGAAAAGGAAAAAGGAAATAATTTTTTTTCGAATTTTAAACATACTTGATCAATAAAAAAAAATATTAGTGAACAAAAAAGTGCAAGATTTCAATAATAAATAAAACATGATCTAAGGTTCAGGAAGAAAATAACAAACAAAATAAATGTAGTGAATAACTCAAAACAACAATACTGAATTGACTTTTTTTAAACATGTCAAAAGTGAAAATAACAAGTTCTAACCCAAAAAAAAGCTCTCTTCTATATTGCTGTGAAAGCTTTCTTCCCTACACCAGTTGAACCAGCTGGGATCACCTTCAAAACATTGAATCTCACAGTTTTCGACAATGGTCTACATTGTCCAATGATGATGTGGTCACCCTCCTTGGCCCGGAAACAAGGGGATATGTGAGCAGGGATATTAGAGTGCCTTTTCTCATATCTGAAAACAAGATATATGTTCATATATTATAGATTCTAATTTTTAAAATTTCATAACACAAATACAGATAAAAAAACTTGCCTCTGATACTTCTTAACAAAATGAAGATAATTTCGCCTCACAACGATTGTTCTATTCATCTTTGCACTATGACAGGTTCCAGTTATGATTCGTCCCCTGATAGAAACAGTTCCGGTGAAAGGACATTTCTTATCGATGTAGTGTCCTATAAATTAAATGTGAAGGGAACCATTGCTACAATATCAGCACATGCAAAATAATATATAACAAAGCAAAAATGGACCAAGCAGTCATGATTAGATTTGTAATTCAGATTTAAGAAAGTAAGTTATATAAGCTACCGTTTCAGATTTTACAATTATTAAATGATCATCTCTTGCTTAGATATAAAATTTGCGTTTGGCAATCATTACACCCAAAAAACTTAAAAAATTCTAGCATAATAGAACAGAGAGCTCTAAATAAACATTTATTTGGAAAATTTATTAGCATCAAACAATGAAAACAAGGTTTATCTAGAATCCATGATAAAAAAAATAACAAATAGACAACCGAAAATAATAAGATAAAGCATTTGATTAAGAAAAGACAATGCGGAAACATACCCTCAATGGCGGATTTGGGAGTCTTGAATCCGAGACCAATGCTTTTCCAGAATCTATTTCCTCCCTTACCGGGCTTCCTTGCCTTTCCAGATTTCTTAGAGCTGGAAAAAAAAACAAAATCAACAATATAAAACATAAAATTAAAAACAACAAGGGAATCCACCGAAACAGAAATGAAACAATGAAACAAACAAATAAAAAAATATAAAAAGAATCCTTTGTAACCTTAGGAACACCTTGGGTTGTTTGAGAAAAGCCTTCTCTGTCTGCATTCGAGAGGTAAATGATAAAATTGGAGAAATCAAACCTCGAAAAAAAGAATATATACATCAAACAGACAGGTGGAAGGATGAGAAGAAAACCCTACCTGATCTGCCATGGTCGACTGGATACAAAAGCGAGAAGAGAAGAACAGGTAACAGCAGCGGCGGCGGCGGCAGGAGAAACAATGATAATAAAAACCCTAAGGAAAATGAAGAAGAGAAGTGGTTCTTAAAATGAATTTTTTAGACTATTTTATCCCTTAGTTTTAGGGATAAAAATGTCAAAAAAAGAAGAAATTTACAGAACGCCCCTCAGTTTCTCAATTAAATACAAATTTTGATGTCGGGAAATTTTTAAGGGCTTCCTAGTTCATACACCTGCTGGCTGCTGCATTATAGAAAAGAAAATTCTTGCTAACTGAATTTCATTGGAGAAAGATTATTAATTATAGAAATATAAATATATATTTTTTCAACCTCGGATGTTCATATGACATCACTCAAGAAATCCGGTTGGTTGTGGATCCAAAGTAGTATAGGTCAATCAAAATTAATAAAACCGAATTACCCGATTATCAAATATCATACCTCAATTATCGGGTATTTAAAAGATTTTCCGATATAAAATCACATTTTCAATTAAGTTCCTTTTGATTTTTGATGGTGGGTATTGTAAAATGAGAAATTCACGTATGAGTTTCCTTTACACACAAAAATTGCAAATTTAAGCCTTGATCAATTGATCACATGTTCTGTCAAACACACTTGGGTAAACTCAACTGTGGGATCATACAAAGTCTTGCGGGGAGAAATAAAAGACGGGTAGGTAAAATCTAAATATTACGCAACACAAGCGTTTAAAAGGTTCCCATGAAATTAAACTGCATGTTTATAGAACATTACATAAACTTAATGACACAAGGTTCCCATGAATAATATATAATATGTATAAAGTTTGAGTCTTGGAGAATGGCTCTAATGGAACTTGAGACTGGTGAGAACATTGTTGTTAACTGGGTCACCCAAGTGATCGATAAGGTTTTGAAACGGACCGACACCGGTTACAATAGCCTGAATGAAGTAGCCCAATATGGCGAGCATGGCTAACCTTCCATTCTTGATTTCCTTGAGCTTTAAATCATTCATGGACTTTTCATCCTTACCAAATCCTAGAGGGTTGAAGAATGGTCCGCCAGGGTATGCTGGATCACCTGATCCACCGAGACCTTTCTCTAATCCTAGGAAGTATTGTTTCCCCATGGATCCTGGTTTGGCCCAATCTTGGTACCGCCTGTGCTCTGCAAATCCCATTAGAGCCAACTCAAATACGAATAAGGTGTAAGGGTCAGCCCAATAAGGATAAGCTCCTGCTGGTGGGATCACACCGGATTGGAACCATGGGAGTGCAGTTTCAGCAGGGATTAACCCCAGCTTTCCGAATATTTCAGGTGTAATTGCACCTGCAGCTCCTAGCATGGCAAAGCGACCGTTCATAAGCTCAGCATACGCGAGCCATTTGGGTGTGATGAATCCGCCTGCACCTTCTGGGTCTGACATGCCAAGTGGGTCGAAGCCAAAATCACCTGGAAGACTGGCAAATCAAGTTTGGAAATAATTTTTTCGTTAATCGCATAAAAAAATATCAAGGAAATTGATAAATTATGTACTAGAAAAGAAAATAAAAATCATAAAGCCTCCTTTCCAAAAGAGCACAAGGCTAGAACAAGAGCAGAATGAGCAATCACCTTCCATCTAAGTAAGAGAGAGACTGCTTCGAAGCAAACACAAGCTTCCTGTTTCCTCCACTCTGAAAAAAATTAAACACGCAATAAAACGACGCATGGATGATTAAATGAAAATTATCATCTTGATTCTTCAATGTTACAAGTGGAGATCTGAATTAAACCTTGACGGGTGGTGTGGATTCTGCTCTTACAACAAAGGTAGCCTTTCTTGGTGATGACACGATTGATCTGGAAAATGTGGTCTGAAGTGGTCTTCCACCAAGGAGTTGTCTTCCAGCCTCCATTGATGAGGAGAGGAGAGCATGTGATGCTGCCATAGTTGTTGAGCTGTAGGAGGATTTGTGTGGAGGAAGGTGAGAGACTATGAAATATGGGTATGTGATGAGAAGGAGAATCTAAATCGAGATCAAACCCTCATCTTCTCCATCCAATTGGTGACTGACACTTGTCATTCAGGATGTTGTGGTGCAAGATACTTTGGCAGCTGCCAGGTGGATGTCTGCAAGCCTTTGTTTTAGATTTCTAATTTCTGGAAAATCCATGCTGTCTTTTTTTGCGTGTTTTATGTGGCATTCAGAGGGTTTGAGAAATCTAACAATCGGATTTGAAGATAAACACAAACTTCCACTAAAATGTTCATTCAAGTTATATTCCAAAACTCGGTTTCTCTATTCTTTTTATACAAAGCTAAATGTTTGAAGTAATCCTCGAGCTCTTGTTCCAGCTTCTCCACATATGGACTTGTGTGCTCCAGAGATTGTTCGAACTTGTATTTTTCCAAAGCCTGCAAAGATTATCATTAAAAAAACTGTTAAATATTGAAAGACGAAATTATCCAAATTGAAGGAAATGGAGAAGAAGAAGAAGAAGAATGTGCATACCCTGTTCTTAGATAATGTAGGAGTAGGAGACATGGTGGTTGGCCGGACGTAATTCTTCCCACGATAGAATATTATGGTGTTATCAGATTTAACATCAATGACTATGCCTTTGCTCAGACGAGTTAGCTCTTCTGCGAACTCGTGCACTTGCCACGGTCGACAAGGCTTACAGACAACTTTAACAGTTTCGTGTTTTTTCCAATGAAGATGCATGTTCAAAACCACACCGCCAAACACACCTCGTCTGCCAACATTAACATAGTTCTTCTTCTTCTCGCCGGTTCTCTTCAGATAGAATTTCTCCTCTTCCGTTAAGCTCTCCGGATCGTGAGTGAGTTCTGCTGTTCTTGGAAGTTCAAATTTCCGCAACTTCTCAATCAACCACTCTTCCTTTCTTTTTGCCTTTTCGAGCTTGTACCTTATCCGTACTTCGGGATTCGAAGAATTCATCTTTTTTTTCGCTTTCAAACGAAAAAACCGAAGCTCCTTCAACTTGGCCTTTCTGGACATATTTTTCTTCACATTACTCACACATCTATCACTCTCAACAACACCAGATTTTTCAAAATTTCCACCAGCACCAATGCAAAATCGCGGCACAGTGCCGTCCTCCACTTTAAGCGTCACTGAAGCATTATCACCAATTTTTTTAGGAAAAGGGGAATAAGCGAGCCCCTTTGGAAACAGAATGGCAGGAAGAGGGGAATAAGCGTCACTCTGGTATCTGGCTTTCTGGAACCATGAATGGCAGGAAGAAAAACGGAAAACTTGCTTAATCATAACCGGAATCAATCAATCCCTTTTCAAAAATCAAAACTGCCTACATGGAAAAACATCACGCATATCAATCATTGTTTCTTATAGCATCGACGCTGAGGAAAACGCAGAAACTCTCGCCTTAGGGTTTGTTCATTCTTCTCGAATCTAATTAGTATCTTGCAACTACCTAACCATTAATGATCGATCGAAATGCATAAACATTTGACCAAAAGGAACAATAAAACGAACCCACCGTTGGATGAGAGAAATGAAAGGGACAGAACGAAACATACCTCCGTTAGCGGCTCACCTCACTTCCGCTCCGGTAGGTGATTGATTTATGCGACTCTCTGGTCTCAGGCCGTTGGGCCCAAGTACCTATTTTCATGTTAATAAATACAAAAAATTTGATCTGAATGCATCCAACCGCACCTAATCTAGGCGCACCAGAACCAGTTGAAATAATATATCCTGATAACAAAACCTGTAGTCTGGGCGTCTGGCTAGTGTCCTAAGATGAATTTTCCAAATATAGTAATTTCCAATGGTGAAGAAAATACCAAATGTGAACCCAAACCCGAATCCCTGAATTGATGTAGATCCGAAATGGGTAAGGCACAAACACATTAGACATTTATAAAAATGACTGAAGTGCAATTTGAATCATATGATTTCAAACAGTTTCATTTTTTCACAAAAAAAGAAGTTTGCATGAGTTGGACTCACTTGTAATGATAAAAATGCAAACTGCTAAGTGCAAAGCAAGCATTGAATCACACATTGATTGACATTAGATTTATGGATATCATCAATAAACCAAAAACAATTTGCAACTGACATTAATAAATCAATAATCATTTTAACTACTGGTTCATTCAATAGTCTGAAAGCATAAAGAAGGTTAAATTTGATTTTTTTGAGTAACCTGCAGAAACAAACAAGCAAACATACATACAAACTAGCCCTCGTGTAGTTAATTAGTGAGGATGTTTTGAATCTGAGTTTGTTTGATTGTATTCCAGCATTTCAATTCGGTATCGTTCTCCATCTTTTACTGCCTTTTGCTGGTAAACCTATGAAACCAAATTTCCAGGTTGAGTGAGAAGAAAGAAGAAAACAAACTATTTGAACTTTGAAAAATAAGTAAGTAAATTTGTTTGAATTGCCTCTTTTTCAGAAGCGTCAAGTTTATTCCATTTATCGCCAATCTTGATAGCTCGGTCCTCTCGAGAATACACAAACTTCTGCTGTTTCGCACATTGTTCAGCGAAAAAGAAATTGTAGCCACTCCTATGCGCTTTAGGTCGCAAAGGGTCCTTTGCCTTTCTTGATCTCTTTTTTTGGATGCAAGCAGCGGACTTTGTTGCAGGCTGTTGTTGTTCAGTTGGTTGTACATGGTAAAGGAAACCTTTAAGAACATCCGATCCGTAATTTGCTGTGATGATATATCCATTCTCAAATTTCCCCTTGATTACCCCCTTCACCACCACTCCACAAGGACCATAACTCTCTTCTTCTGTCTCAAATATATACAGTTAACAAAGAATGCATCTATAAATTCTAATTTTAACCTGACAAATGCTCACTTGGTAAATCACTGCTATTATTCGCTAAATGATCAGCGGCGGCGGCCGGAGCTGGAACGACTTTGATCACTTCTGGCTGTTTTTTTGTTCTGAGATGAGACTGTGTTTTGACGGAGGGCGAATCGTCTGTAGATAAATCAAGTAATGTTTTACTTAGACTTTTAGTTAGTATGTGAGAGTTGAAAATTCTGAGCAAGCAATGTGACTGACCAGTGGAAGCAGAGAAGATTGGTTGTTTGGTGAGTTGGGTCTGGAGAAAATAGATTTGCTCGTAGGAGTGAAGTAAAGACAGGTAATACTTGCGCAAAACAAAAGACGCACTTGTAATGGTGGATGGAAATTGAAATGCAGAAATCACCTCCTTCCATTTTCGATCGCCGATCACCTTTTACCAATGAGGATAAAATGAAACGAATGAACACAAATCAGTCATTGAGCATAGATAGTTATTTAGAATTTTAGAAAGCATTCCATACCTTTTCAAGCCCGCCACGGGAAGTGACTTCTGTGAACAAACGATGGAGATCGAGAGATCTCCCACCGATTGTCGGCACCCTGCGCATCGAATTAATGGATGGGAATATTGAAACCATAAATCTACCAAATTGAAAAAATGAGAGACGAAAGAAATCGACAACTTACATAAACCTTGTACCCATAAACTTGTGAAGCTTCTCAAGAGTGTGCATGAACAAGTTGGCATCTTGAACAACATCCTCGTATTTGGCCAAAGGTGATGGAAAAGGTGAAGGCGACAGTTCTTCTCCAACCTTGGACGAAGTAGGAGTTTCTATAGCAGCAACAGTAACATTGGTTGGTGGTACTAGTTTTGTTGAGTCGTTGGCAGTGACATGAACCCTTTCCATTTCCATTTCCATTTCTATTTCCATTTCCTTTTCCATTGATGGGGTTTTGGTTGGACTTTTGCTAAACCGAGAAGATGAACGGAAAAACAATAGACTCGAAAAGATTACGGGATCTAATACTGATTATTATTTATATTATTATTAGGATTTAGGATCAATCTATGGGACGGGAGATTTGGATTAGGATTTGGTGGACGCAAAAAAAAAGGCGACAGGAGAAGTTGAGAATTTGGATAGAAATAGAATGGAAAATTTAGGTTTGGTAAAGGCAAAAAAAAAAGTAGAAAACTAGAAATGTTACTGCTGCAATCATTTCTAATTTCTACAAGTTTTTTTTTTTCAATAACCCAATCCATCGGCCATCTCCACTTAGGCTTACAGCCCAACTATCTCATCAGTCATCATGAATTTTGTGGGGGTTTATTAACCTAATTTGGATAAATTCCATTATAACCATTAAAAAGTCTGGTGTGTAAAAAAATAAAAATAGCCACAAAAAAACCCTCATAGTCTCATATGTATCGACATTATATTGACTTTTTATGTCATTGTCTAATCGGATATTGATAAACCAAGAGCGGTCAGGCATTTTATCGAACAGCCTGAGGACATCATGCTTTTTGATATAGCAAACTCTGACGAGATTGCTGATCATCTGTTCTTAAATTATGATTACCCAAAGACGCTCTGGATGGCCTTCACCTCTATCACAAGAGGCACGCAATAAGAAATTATGAATAGACATCTCCCAATTATACAAGTGATCTTCGAATTGATGAAAGGAATCGAAAAATTCACGAAAAAATCTCCATGTTGGGGACCTGGGACTTACATTGGGTTTGCCTTGGCGGCCTTCATTTGGCATTTCTGGTCTGAGCGAAATGGAAGCAGAACGAGTATCTCCCGGTGAATATACTAGCCCAAAGATTGCTACATGAAATAGACATCATCTTCTCAGGCCTCGGCATCGTAAAGGAGTTGAAACTAGAGCAATTAATGGTGAATTGGACAATCATGGATCAAGCTAGGGTTGCAAATAAGACTCAAGTTTAAATTCAAGTTCAAACAAGGCTTCCAATTCAACTTTATTTTACTGTTTCAAACACATTTCACGCACTCTCTTATTTTTCTTAATTTTAATTAAATTACCTTTATAACTAAAAAAACACAGTAGTTGAATCCAGATTTTACCAATATTCTGCAACTACGTATTGTCTCCAATGAAATTATGGTGTTCATGGCTCCATTTAGCTGCCTTAGTATGAGAATAGCAACCATATCAACATCAGAATCAAACAACCATTTTTTTTATATAACAGATACATAGCAAGATTGAAACTCGAGATCTTTGTAAGAATAAGAAATTAGTTATAACTATCTAAGGGTAGTTATGTAAATTTGTATTAGTGTACTAGTCATAAATACAAAGTTATATGTAAACAGATTATTAAGTTAAATACTTACTTTGAATATTATATTGAGTTTGTTAAACCTTGTTCATCATCATCTTCTTCTTCTTGACAACTCAGATACTACGATCTACTCTGGGTTATAATCCTTACATGGTATCATTCGCTACAGACGTTGATCTGGGATTTCTTCCGCTTTTTCCGCTATCCCCAAATCCGTATATTCAAGTCCGATTTCTTTCTGCTATCTGATCAGGGTTTGCTGTTTGCTGTTCGTTGACAGTTTGTGGTTTTTTTTAGGGCTTCCAATGAGTTCTGAATCAGATGTGACAACTCCTGCGATGATCGGCCCAAGAGAGACGATGGCTCCGAATCAAATGTCCTACAACTTGAATTCGCTATGTGCAAATCCGGACTCGTGAGACCTTTCTGTCATGGAAAAATCAGATTGAAGGAGTGCTTAGACATCACAAGTATCTTGGTTTCGTGAGAGGCACATTGGTGATACCTCCGGCTAGGCTTGAGGATGGAACAAAAAATTCAGCATTTGAGATACATACAAAAATTGATGAAATAGTATTGAGCTGGATCAAGGCTACTGTTTCAGCCCCAATTCAAACAATCATCATACGATGCAAAACTTCTATGGAGACGTGGGAGCTGTTAGAGAAAGAATACTCTCTGATTGGCAAGTCACAAATCTAGTCACTCCGGGAGCAAATGAGGGGTTTAAAGAAAACCCCTGAGGTATCAATGTCTGTTTATTTATTATAATTTAAATTACTAAAAAATTCTTTGCTAGCAACTGGATATGAAATTTACGATGATCATGCTGTTGAATATGTTTTGGATGGACTTGGTAGTGAATTTAGGATATTTTTATCTACTCTAAATTCTAAAGATACATTTACATTTGAACAACTATCTAATTGACTAGTTAAGGAGGATGCCATGATTAGGTGAGTTGATGCAAAACAGAATTTAGGTGATTTTTCTGTTAACTATGCATACAAGAAGGGTTATAAGGGAAAATCTTATGGATACAAACCTAACTACAAACAGAATTATTCTAATCAGAATAATGCTCCTAAAATAGTAACAATACCTAAGCCTCTGAATCCCAATAACAAACCACCTCTACTGAATGTTCCTGAATCCTTAAATACTAGTCATGACTGTCAAATCTGTGACAAACATGGACATCTAGCTAAGAATTGTCCAGAGAGAGGTAATTTTTCTGCATACATTGTGGATCAGCAAGATGATTATTCAGAGATAGAGGAAAATTCAGAAAATAAAGAGTATACAATTCATAATGTTGAAGTTCAACCAAATTATTCGAGTAAACTGTATAACATGGATTGGTGTCTAGACTCTGGTGCATCCACTCATATGACCTCAGAGGAAGCCTACTACTCAGAGAGCAAACCATATACAGGTAAATCCAATGTTAAAGTAGGTAATGGACAAATTATTCCTATTTCTAGAATAGGAACAATTATTTTTTATGTTAATGGCAAAGAATTCAAAATAACTCAGGTATTGTGTGTACCTCAGTTAGATAAAACTTTGATCTCTGTTCAAAAATTAGCATCTGATATGAATGTATCTATAATTCTAAATAAAAATGATTTTTTGGTAAAGAATATGAAGACGAAGGAAATTTTGTTTACTGGGATTAGCAACAAAGGATTGTACCACTTCACACCAGATCTTCATAATCATGAATGCTATAGACTTGATGTTTCTGAAGACATGCGGCATAAGAGATCAGGACACCCTTCAACTCAGACTTTTAAAAGAATAGCTCCTTATATTTCTGTAGATAGGACTGTGAATAAAAAATTATGTAATAATTGCCCAATGGGCAAAATACATCAGTTACCTTTTGTTAAAAGTTCAATAAATACAATAAAATGTTTTGATATGATTCATCTAGATGTTTGGGGACCTGCTCCTTTAATGTCAAGGAAAGGTTTTAAATATTTTTTAACAATAGTGGATGACAAAACTAGATACACTTGGTTTGCTCCACTTTACTATAAAAGTGATGTGATTACTGAATTTATAGCTTTCTAAAAAATGGTAACAAATAAATTTCAAACTCAGATTAAGATGGTCCAATCTAACGAGGGAGGTGAATTTAAATCACAAAACTTTATAAATTTTTTAAAAACTAATGGTATTACAATTAGGTATAGTTGTCCATACTCTTTTCAACAAAATGGTATTGTTGAGAGAAAACATAGACATATTGTGGAAATGTCTAGATGGTTATTTCATCAGTCAAAATTATCTCAGAGTTTTTGGCCTGAGGTAGTAGAAACTTCAATATTTTTAATAAATAGATTACCTACACCTATTCTTAAGGGTCTTTGTCCTCATCAAGAACTTTTAGGAAAAAAGCATGACTGATCAGTGTTAAAAGGCTTTGGTTGCAGTTGTTTTCCCCTTATTCACTCAAGATATAGGAATAAGTTTGATCCAAAAAGGGTTGAGTGTGTTTTCATTGGATACTCTGCACAACACAAAAGATACAAGTGTCTTGTTTTAAGTTCTGGGAAAACTATAATTTCTAGAAATGTAAGATTTAATGAAGAATGCTATCCATTATAAGAGCTAGGCTTAAACAATGAGAGTAAGAGCAAAAAGACTGGAAATAATTTTAATTCAATTTCCAGTATTATTACTTTTCCCAATGTTTTTAATCATAGGAAAGTAACTAAGGAAATAGAGAAGATAAGTGGAGATATAAGTCAGCCTACAAAAATAGTTAAAAAATTAGATACTCCTAATATTATTAACAACTTACCCTCTGAAAAGTTTCCTATTAAAGAAATAACAGTGATGGAAAAGAATCCTGAACCATCTTCTTCTAAAAACCTGGATGATTCAATTCCAATTGGGATTCCTGATACAAATCTAGCATGTGATGAAAATAATACAATTTCTGATTTAGGAAAACAGAATAACAAGGAAGGTATAAATTCTGATCAAAATCAGAATAATAGCTTAAATATTCAGAATAATGTTCTGTCAACAGGACATGCTACTGAAAATATAAATCCAGAAGTTAATCTATCAAAAGGATCTAATGTGGGGAAAGCAATAGCTGATTTAGAAAACAGCACTCCCTAATTAATACCTCAAATATTAGACAAGAAAGGTCAAAAATACAATCTAATGAAAAATCAGTCGTAAAAATTAATCCACCTAAAAGTTTGAATGTAGTTAAAGCAGAAGCTGATTTAAAAATGAAAATTAATAATGATCTATTAAAACAAGAGAAAACCAAAAGGATAAGTAAAAAACCAAAATATTTAGAAAACTTTGAGTGTTCTTTAGCTGAAAATATTGATGAAAAAGAACCAACTTGTTTTAGTCAAGCTTCAAAATCAACTGAATGGATGAAAGCAATGAATGAAGAAATTCATGCTTTAGACCTTAACAAGACTTGGACTCTTGTTTGTCCTGTACCTAATATGAACATTATAGGAAGTAAATGGGTTTTTAAAATAAAAAGGAAGGCTGATAGGACAATTGAAAGATATAAGGCTAGGTTAGTGGCTAAGGGATTCAATCAAGAGGAAGGGGTAAACTATGATCTTACCTATAGTCCAGTAATTAGAGTTTCAACAGTAACAATTATAATTGCTCTTGCTGTAAGCTTTAAATGGTTTTTAAGACAACTAGATGTAAGGAATGCCTTTTTAAATGGTTATATCACAGAGGTAGTATACATGAAACAACCTCCAGGATTTGTTGATAAAAATAATCCTAAACATGTGTGCTTGTTAAATAAAACACTATATGGACTAAAACAAGTTCCAAGAGCTTGGTACTCTAGATTGCAATTATTCTTGATTAATCTAGGGTTTTGTAAGAGTAAATCAGATTTTTCCCTGTTTTGTTTGGCTAATGATGAGATAAAAATCTACATACTAGTTTATGTAGATGATATAATTATAACTGGGGAAAATAATGCTAAGATAGATGAGTATATCTCACTTATTTCTCAGACCTTTGCCTGTAGAGATCTGGGGAATTTGCATTTCTTTCTAGGGCTTGAGGGCATCAGGAAGAATGATGGAATAATAATGTTTCAAGGAAAATATATCAAAGATTTATTAGAAAAATTTGGATTAAGTTCATGCTCACCATGTGCAACTCCTATGAAAATTTCACCTAAGCTTACAAAGATTGATGGTACATCTATAGAAGACGTAACTCTATATAGGAGTATGGTAGGTTCATTACAATATCTGACTCTAACAAGGCCTGATATAGCTTTTCAAGTCAATAATGTGAGTCAATTTTTGCAAAATCCATCAGATATGCATATGGTAGCAGTAAAAAGAATTTTTAGATATTTACAAGGAACTAAAGATCTGGGATTTAGAATTATGCCTATGTCAAGTACATTGTCAACAATCACAGCATATTGTGATTCAGATTGGGGTGGTGAGCCTGGAAATAGGCATTCCATGTCAGGACTTAGCATATGGTATATATAGTGGTAATATTCTGCATTGCTCTATTAAGAAACAAACCTCTATTGCAAAATCCAGTTGTGAGACTGAGTATAAATCCATGTCTAGTGGAGTATCTGAAGTAAAGTGGTTTTGCTCTTTATTCAGAGAATTAGGATTAAGATTTAGTGAGGCTCCAAAGGTTTTGTGTGATAACAAGTCAGTTGTGTTCATGACTCAAAATCCAACAATCACTGTAAAATCTAGACATATTGACATATCAATCCATTACATTAGGGATTTAGTAGCCAAAGGGGCTATCAAGGTATCTTTTGTACCATCCAAATTACAATTTGCAGATGGGTTTACTAAAAATCTATCATTTGAATTATTTAAACTTCATAAGGAAGACACAACTTAGTGTCAATTAAATAGTTGAATGAAGTTTAGATTTTAAAAGTGAAGTTTATTAAATTTTAAAATGAACTGAATCTATTCTGGTCATTATTATGAACTAATAACATATAAGCTTTAATTTTCTCTATTTTTCTTCTTCTTCCTCTCTATGTTTTTGTGCTGAATAGTGATAACAAATGTGTTGAAGATTAGAATTACATGATCATATACATAAATTACATTACTTTGTAATTTCCCAAACTTCACTTGGTCTGTGAGAGTTTTGCAGGTAAGAAGGCAGATGGGAGAGTCAAGGTTAAAGAATTCATGGGAAACTTAAGAAATTTTAATGGTTTTAATTTTGCTCTCTAAGCAAAATTCTCGATATTGGCTTTAATTGGTCTGACAGGAGAGTTTTTCCTAGAGAAATAAGATATAAAAGATGAGCAAGAATAAGAATCCCACTGGGTTTTTTCGCCCCCCCCTTTCAGCTCAATTAACTCTCAAGCTTATGAGGTAAAGTTAGAACATGAAAGTGCTCAAAATCTCTACAGGAAGTGAGTCAAGATAGGATCTGCTCAGAATATCTTGATGCTGGTCAGTTAGTGCAAAATGTTATCTGATTTCAACTTAACTTTTGAGGGGGAATGTAAGAATAAAAAATTAGTTATAACTATCTAAGGGTAGTTATGTAAATTTGTATTAGTGTATTAGTTATAAATACAAAGTTATATCTAAACAGATTATTAAGTTGAATACTTACTTTGAATAGTATATTGGATTTGTTAAACCTTGTTCATCATCTTCTTCTTCTTGACAACTCAGATACTACGATCTACTATGGGTTATAATCCTTACCATCTTTAGAAATTTTAATAATTAATTTAATACATTCTTGAAAAATTGGGATGCTATTATAATATCTTGTAACTTATCTAAAATGGTTAACTAGATAAGATTATATTACTGTAACTTATCTTATAAGAAAATTAACACTGGAAATAAAATTAGATAACGACCAAAATGGTCGGTTCATGGTTAATATTAGATAAACTATCTATATCTAGAGATGAGAATTCACGACTATCCTATCTTAGAAATAACAGGTCTTCCGAAGTTGACTTTGTTAACTCTGTTGCGATGAACGACAAGGGGAAAGGAAAGCTCTCAGAGATCTTTATCTAAAAGGAACTGGGATCGCCACATCTTTTCCTAGACAGATTTGAAGCATGAGTTTCTTGAGATTTCTTCTACTGTGAGTTGATGTAGGTTACCGTTTGTTTTGTCTGAATATATACATGCATTGATCAGTAAATATATACGTAACATGTCAAAAAAATTGTTATTACAGTCAAAAAATTGTTATCAATACAATGTCCGTGTGTTGTAAATTAAACTGCGTTTTCCTACCATAACCAGCTCCCCCCCCATTTTTTTGTAAACTCATAAGAGAAAGACGAAGACCGAATATACGCGAATGATGCTGTGCTCTGATATATTAATTTACGTATTTTCAAAATTTGACATTGTACTTGTACGTTGCAGATTTGATCGATACCTTCTTTTTGGCTTTCAAATTATCGATGACCACGTTAGCGTTAACAAAAACGGTTAGTTCTCGTGTGTGCGTTGTCCAGGCTCGGATGATAACTGGCACCTTTACGTAGATATCTAGAGGGATGGTTTGGGCATGTTGGTTCTCCTCAAGTGCCGAGTGGAGGACGGGACCGAAGGTGCTGTTTCCTAAAAGCTTCACGTTGAAAATTGTGGTGTTCTGTCGATCCTGGTAGAACGATGGTAGCTGACCGGAGCAGAGCATCGCACCCTTGTACACCACGGCGACCAGACTATCTTTTTCGTAGGATATCCCGATGTTCCTTTAAAACACCGGTTAGATTAAATTTAAATCGGGCGGGAGATAATTAGCACGTTAATTAAGATGCCACCTTCACCTGTTGGGATTCTCAGCCTCAACGGTCATATCAATCTCAGTACGAAGATTGCTGAGGTCGGGGCTCATATCGAACTCTCCGATTTGGAGACGATTAAACTTGTAAACTGACGGTTTGGGGTCGAGACACAACACGGTATAAACGATGATACCTGCTAGAATAAATATAAAAACGAGTAGGAAGATGCAGAACCATAAGAAACAACCGCAATTAATGCAACCATCCCCGTCTTTCTCTGGTTTCTTGGAATAGTACCGAGGGAGGTTACGTCGGTTGGGAGGCCCTCCGGTCTCCGACATATTTCTTGGGGCATAGTTTGGTACGGGATTGCCACCATAGGATTGGGCATACTGGACGTTCATTTTATTAACTACTATTTTATTAAATGATTGGAGTAAACAAAAAAGAGAGAACAAAGTAAAAGATGAAACAAACCTGGTGTGCAACGAAAGAACGCACAGTTTTTCATTCTTCTCTTTCCATCTTTTATTAGTTTGTGGCTCCGATATATGTTTTGGAAGAGAGCTGGTGACAGCCAATTAATCAAAACTAAATATATATATGCTCTTAACTACTCACCTAATTGGCTCGTGTAACTAAAGTAATTAACCTGATTGCCTACCTGCCTGCCTGCCTCATGGTCGATTGTGCCTGATAAACCCCAATTTAACATCTACTTCAAACACACATGGATTCAGAAATTCAATTGCATCAGAAATTCCAGATATATATGCCTCTCCTTTAAACCATGTTTTGCATTTCATTCAAAGCCTAATCATAAATAAATCAAAAATCAAGTTAAGTTTCTAAGAAAATGACATCAGTAATTCATTCTTCTCATTTTTTCCAGAACATTCTAGTCTCCAGGCTCCAGGTAATAAAACAGTAAAAATACATCATCAAGAGATAAGAAATACAATCTTAAGAAATACAATCTTAAATTAAACAGTCCTGGTTTCCTGCATCATAAATCATAATTCATACATCATCACTGTTACAATTCATATCTCAATCTACCATACCTATCATCATCAAAAAATTCATAACTCAAGGTAATTAATAACTAATCGACTCATAATTCCAAACCTTAATCAATCACAATTTAGATCTTCATATAAAAATCATATTCAAGGCATCTACTTCCCAAGCACTCTTCTATAATTAATTCTTTGTAAAACATAGGCATACCCTCCTCCATTCAAAACCTCTAATCTATTGCAAACTTTTCTTGCAGTCACCAGTCACCGATGTGCTGGTTCATGGCTGTTTTCATTTACCTCGATTGATCCGTCCTTCAATCCAGAGTAGCCGCATCACCTCTGCAACCTCTTCCCCTCATCACTACTGGTCACTTTCCATCTGCCTGTCGTCGCCATTGCAAACGAGATCGCCCTCAATAATGGTGCTCGCAAAATGCTACTTCCGTCGATCGCCGCCTCTTACGATTTCCCGATGAATTTCCCATCTGGAATTGGAGATCTGGTGGGGATTGGGGAATGACTCCTACCACCGCCAGTATATTTTTTTTACAATCTAGATTGAAGAAATAAGGTATTTTATATCCCCCTTTATATATATATATATATATTTTATTTCCCAATGATAGAGAAAAAGCCCACTAAATATAAAAGCGTATCGGACTCAATCTTCATGTTATCCCCACTGCCGCCAGTTTCCAGAACGCCATGTCGTCGATTTCATCTTCCCCCATCCGTCTCTTCCACCCGCAAATCCGGAGAATCAACCGGCGAAGGCCCATCACGACTAACATATTGAAAACACAATCATTCTTCATCTCCATAGCCACCACGTCTTCCCCCTCTTCTATAACCTTTACTCCTCTCTCCAAATCTTCCCCAATCAAATCTCACCTTCAAGATGCAACAAACCCAACAACCACTGTTGACCAGACCACCCTCCCAAAGAACCTCCAGGATATCATAGTCCTATTCCAGTCCGTCCAAGATCCCAAGGCTAAATACCACCAGCTCCTTCACTACGGAAACCGCCTTCCTCCACTCGCTCCTCAGTACAAGACTGACAGGCACCGAGTGAAGGGGTGTGTTTCCCAAGTCTGGGTCCACGCTTTTCCCGACCCCGACGATAGCTCTTCCGTCAGATTCGAGGCGGATTCGGATTCCGCTCTTACGAAAGGCCTCGCGGCTTTGCTCGTGCTGGGACTTTCCGGAGCTTCTCCGGAGGTGATTTCTGGGATTCCACCGGAATTCGTTCAGTTGCTTGGACTGAAACAGAGCCTTACTCCTTCAAGGAACAATGGGTTTCTCAATATGCTGAAGCTCATGCAACGGAAAGCCGTCGATCTCCTTACCAATCAAGATAATGAGGAATATGTTTCAGATGTTTCCGTTACAAAGAGCGAAGACGTGGGAACTCCTCTGGTTGAAATCGAAACCGTAGGTCCTGATCTCAAAGACATAAAGAAACTGGAGCCTTTGAATAAATCGGAAGGGAGAGGGGCAAGAATAAGAGATAGGTTAGAGAAACATCTGTCACCGGTGGATTTGGAAGTGGAGAACATATCTCATCAGCATGCAGGTCATGCCGGAGTAAGAGGGATCAACGGCGATGGAGATACCCATTTTAATTTAAAGATCGTTTCCAAGGAGTTTGAAGGTAAGAGCATGTTGAAGAGGCATAGACTTGTGTACGATCTTCTTCAGGAAGAATTGCAGTCTGGATTGCATGCTCTCTCTATTGTAGCCAAGACTCCTTCTGAATGTCAATGATTGAAACAAAAAAGCTTGTTTTTTTATATATCAAAGAATCGAATATCTACTTACAACATATTTCTCCAATGAAAGAAATGATATTGTTAACTACTACATTCTGCCTTCAAAGATTCCTCTCTAGCCACCTTGGTAGATTTAGAGAAGCTTTCATCCCAAGTTTAGACATGAATATAGCATAAAGAATATGCAGCAACAGTACCAAAAACGCAGAATTCAGCAGAAGCTGAAACAAATAAACATGCATTGGGATTTTGGAACACAGAATGAATAAACGAAAATATAGACAACTTACAATGGAACCAAATATGGTGTATATTGCACCCATCGAAATCACTGCATTTATACCTAGAGTTCCGAATGCGTTCATAATAGAAGCATGGATATTGATCGAAATCTGCACATCCAACAACATTTCTGCTAAAGAAAAGCACAATAAAACTGGCTCTCTACTTATTGTTTCTATAATTCTACTTACAATATAGAGTATGTTTTCCCTGATGAGGAACAGGACAGAAGAACAAATCCTATAGCACCCAATATCCTGACCTGAAAATTAGGGTTAGAATCATGCAATTCTGGTGCAAAAAAAAGAAAGTGAGTAGGTGGAGGCGATTAGAAAGAAATTACTAGTGTGCAGAAGAGTATTGAAACACCCCAGTTCATTTCCAACCTAAATAAAAAGTAAAACAAAACAAAGCCACCATCTTTATTTAATGTTTCAATCAGAATGGAATAAAAAAATGATTTCTGTATTTTCTGATAAAATCCGCACCTCCATAGAGAACCCATGGCAAGACCAAGAAATCCATGCATAAGCTGCAGGAACGGCACAGAAATGTAATTATGGTTCAAAACTTAAAATACTTAAATCAAGGATGATTTAAACAGATCACAAGTTTGAAATAATTAGACTGATCACCAAATATGTGGATGCCTTGACGGGACCAGAGAGGGTCAGAAGTAGCATGGCAGTAGCAACCTGAGTGGGTAAATAGATTAGATCATTGGAGGCAATGAATTACATCTTATCGTTATTTTGAGGGAGGAGGGGTGAAGTGAAAATATACCATTGTTTTCCGCCCAGCTCCCAAACCCCATCTCATGGATGATATGACTATGGGTAAACAGAAGAAACATCCAAAATAGTTCTAGACGGACGGAATTAACAAATCATACAAATCAGAACAGAAATTTAAAACAAAAAGGGAAGGGAGTAACAGATTATAAATTACAATAGCAAAACTTAACCTCGATCGCCAGAGTGTTGCTGAGGACGTAGATCAATCCAGCAACGGAGGCGAGCATGGCACACTCAACTAGCCTGAGAGTTTTCTTGAATACCTCCCCGTCCCGGCCCATATCCAGATACCCTTTGTCCAAAGAGACGGAGATACTCGGTTGGTTTGAGTGGGAGTTGGGGGTTGTCTTGAAACGCAGATGAGGAGGATTGGGGATTCTTCCATTGATGGATTTAGCAGAAAGGGGAGAAACCCTAATGATAAAACCCGAAAGAGGAGGGGAGGAATTGGGACGAGTGGAGAAGCAGAAACGGCAAGAAGATGGGTAAGAGAGTAGTAGTGTTAATGGCAAAGCCATTTTTTTTAAACTTGCGATCTACGAGATTTGATAACAATATTATATCTCCTTAAAAGTAAAAAAATAAAGTTGACTGAAAATGACAAAAAGGGCCCAATCGGGTTCGAACCGATGACCTCTTGATCTGCAGTCAAATGCTCTACCGCTGAGCTATGGACCCACATTACGTTGACTTTTTTCCAAACATATATATTAAACTAAATATCACAAATAGATATAAAAAGATTTAAGGAAAATAAATAACGTGGCAAATTGGAATGGATAAGATTCCGTTATATCGAAGAGGAGAGTATTGTAGTCGATTACTCGATTGAGAAAATGCATAAATCGCAAACCTGCAAAGTCTTGAAATTGATTTTAGTAAATAAATAAAAAAAGGGCCCAACCGGATTCGAACCAGTGACCTCTTGATCTGCAGTCAAATGCTCTACCACTGAGCTATGGACCCATTACGATTTTTTTATTGGATGAAAATTATAGATTTATGGGTCCGGCTATTCAATTTATTCAGCAGCTCCACCATAATGCCAACGCTTCCAACACTCCGTAAAAGCTGTCGAATTGAACTCCGACGACATCTACCTCAATCCCCAGTTTCTCAGCACCCACCCTCGTAACTGGTCCGTGTGTTGCTACGACCAAATCCTTCCACTTCTCCCTCACACTCTCCCACCTCCACCCCGCCTTTTCCAGCCCCTTCAGAAATCCTTCCACCTCCGCCGTGCTTGTAAACACCATCGCATCTACCATATCCTCCCCCTCTTTACCTCTCAACAACGTATCCAGACAATTCTCCCCCGTCCACCGTGTTTCGTAAGCAGGGACTCGGACCGGATTCCATCCCTTCCTCTCCAACCTTTCCACGAACTCCCCCACCACTGCTGGCTCCTTCAGTCCGACGACCTCCGGCACTGGACAGAGGATCTTCCTTCCTCGACCAGCCCCAAGTGCCTCAACCATCCCCTCAGGGGATGCGGGAATAGATACCGGAAACGCCACTTCGGCAGACTTTCTCTTGAAGATCCGCATGGCGAGATTTGTTTCTTTGAGTAGTTGGACATCGTTGCCCAAGGCGCATATGGAGAATGTGTGGACAGGTTCGGGAAGAGGAGGAGTTACGGGGAGGGCAAGGGAGAATGCGGAAATACCAGAGCGAGAGGTGAAGGCTAGAGCGGAGAAAGTGGAAAGGAGTTCGGAGTTGGTGGTATAGGATTTGAGGTCGGAGAGGTTTTGTGGAGTTATGGAGATGTGAACGGTAGGGATTGGGATAGGAATTGCATGGTAGTGGTGGAGTAGTCGGAGTAGTCGGGGTGAGTAGTTTGTTGGGGTTGTGAAAGCTATCCGGCGGCCGGAGAGTTGTGGAAGCAGTGGTTGCTGCTGGTTGAGAATATAGTGGGTCATGTTTTTTTTATTTAACCGTTCCAAGTTCCTAAAATATTGTATTTGTACAGTTGTACTGTAGTAAACTAACCACAGTTACGTAAATAACTAAGTAATTACTTGTGTTGTGATAAAAGTCTCCAAGGCAATTCTGTCAAAAAAAATTTGATAACACAAGACTCAATCTTGAAGAGGTTTTTTTTTTTACACCTGATATATACTTTTTTGCGTTAATTTGTATTTTGTAGTTCAAAAAATTAATAAAAAAAATAATAATCAATTAATCATCATCATCATCATTATTGTTGATGATCAATTAGGGCTGTTACTTTGGGGCCAACTTTCTGAAAGTGTGCAGACATCCAACTCATGGCTGATGAGGGTGTCGGAGTAAAGTAATTGAATTTAATAGAGAGCAAGCAACAGCTAATTAAGAGCCAGAAAATATATAGAGTGCATATACAGCCAAGACAAAACGTGTAAGGTACCAGCCTTTTTCAAAAACAAACCGTGTGAGGTACAGATACCCAGAAATAACTCATAACTCTTAAGTAGATAGCATTGGCATCAGAACATGAGGCATGGCAGACCATATCTGCTTCTTCCTCCTCCTCCCTCTTCTCATCCTTTCATGCGTTGCAGCCACCACCACAGTTCACTCTGCAGAATGCATCTCGGCCATTGGCGATCCTGGCATGAGGAGCGATGACCTGAGGGTGGCATTTGAAGCCTGGAATTTCTGCAATGAGGTTGGCAGTGAGGCCTTGGATATGGGCAGTCCTCGAGCAGCTGACTGTTTTTGTCTCACAAGTAAGTCATTCGTCGATTTTGGCTACTGATCGAACTTTGTTTTTTGGCTACTGATTGATTGTGACGTTTTCTTCTTTTTCTTCTTCATCATCATCATCATCTTTAGACCAGACATTGGATCACAGAGTGAAAGAATCAGACAACAAGTTAGGAGTGGGAATGCCATTTCCAGGGGTGAGTTCCAGAGCACTCCATAACGTAGATCTATATGCAGTAGAGAAGGAGTTGTACCTTGGTTCATTATGTCAAGTACAGTCCGACAACAAACCGTGGCAGTTTTGGATGGTGATGCTCAAGAATGGAAACTTCGATACCACATCGGGGTTGTGTCCTGAGAATGGGAAGAAGATCGAGCCGTTCCCTGATACCACCAGAAGGTTTCCATGTTTTGGAAAAGGGTGCATGAACCAACCAGTTCTTTACCACCAAAAAACTGAGTATGACTCGGAGACTGGTGTCATGCGAGGTTGGTTCAATGGAAGCTATGACTTGGCCGATGCCAATTCTGAGAAAGCTTCGTTCTACCAAGTCATTTGGGAGAAAAAGAAAAAGGAGAAGGAAGGGAGTTGGGTTTTCAACCATAAGATCAAAACATCAAAGAAATATCCATGGTTGATGCTCTATCTCCGAGCTGATGCAACCTCTGGCTTCTCCGGTGGATACCATTATCAGACTCGAGGGATGATGAGTATTCTTCCAGAATCACCAAACTTCAAGGTGAAATTAACACTGGAGATTCAAAACGGTGGTGGTCCAAAGAGCCAATTCTACTTAATCGACATAGGAAGTTGCTGGAAGAACAACGGAGAAGCTTGTGATGGAGATGTTGTGACAGATGTCACAAGGTACAGTGAGATGATCATCAACCCAGAAACTCCATCATGGTGCAACCCAAAAAGTGTTCAGAATTGCCCACCATATCACATCGATCAGTATGACAGAGTGATATACCGGAACGACACTGCACGATTCCCGTACTCCGCTTACCATTACTACTGTGTTCCAGGGAATGCGAAGCATGCTGAGAAGCCTTACAGTGTTTGCGATCCATATAGTAATCCTCAAGCACAGGAGCTGGTTCAGATACTACCGCACCCGGTCTGGGAAATCTATGGTTATCCAACCAAACAAGGAGATGGATGGATCGGAGACCCCAGAACCTGGGATCTTGATGTTGGTGGGTTGTCTGGCAGGTTGTATTTCTATCAGGATCCGGGGACTGCACCTGCCAAGAGGATATGGACGTCTATTGATGTGGGAACTGAAATATTTGTGAGCGACAAGGATGAGGTGGCTGAATGGAGTCTCTCTGATTTTGATGTGCTTCTTCCCAAGATTTAGATTAGTATCAAATCTAAATCTAAATGAACAAAATGACCATATTAAAAAAATGTACAAAATAATCCACCTGTTAAGTGTTAACGTAGTAACTACTAACTAGTAAACAATAATAATTACAATACACGGTATTAAGTTATTAACAACCAAAATGTAAAATAATACTCAGTGTTGAACAGAGCAAGAAGTTCGAAATAGACTTAATTATAATTGATGTTTGCATGCACAAAAAATAAGCAGCTACTAACAAAACGAAGAAAAAATGCAAAGCAAAAAATACAATGTATAATTTTTAACAATATATTCTGTATCGTGTACTGGATAACTATCTGCTGATTTCCCGTATTCCTGGTAATTTCAAGACCTAATGAGGACTCGTCCTTGACATGAATAACTATTCAGTCTAAAGACATACCTCAACCTAGACTTAAGATCCATAGCTATTAGGAATGATATGAAAACTTAGTAGCTGGTAAGCGGAAAAAAAACCATGTTGTGAATTCAACACTACAACCCTGGAGGGAAATTACTGACTTGTCCTTGCTCCAACTTATCTTCATTGTTCACTTTGTATGCTATCCGAAGACGCATTGCAAGGGGTTTCTGATATCAAAATCATCAATGCAATGATAAAAGAAATGATTAATTCCATGAAAACAAAAAGAAAAAGATATCAAGTAAAAAAATTGAAGACTAAAGGTAAAAATATGTTTAGATAAGTTTTTTTAACGGTAAAATTTTATTATAAGAAAAATATCAGAATTTACAAAATATTTTGCACATGCACAACTGTTATGAACCCCTGCTTAAAAGTTAATTTGTTCTTAACAACTATTCTACCTCTGTCAACAACAGGTTTTTCAGATTGGATCCATATCAGATAAAAAAAGTTTACTATGAAAATTGTAATGTGACACGTATAGAAGGAAACTAAGAAAGGTGCTCCATAATTCACGAAGATTAAAAACTTGCTGTGGACAGTTAGCAAGAGACAGAATCCTATGTGATCTGAAAGTTGTATTTGACTTTAGCAAGTATAAGGAGATCCCTCTCTTGGTTCTCCGGCAGGATAATAACATCCTTTAGTTACAAGTTTTTCTGTTTTCCAAGTTGCATAAATAAAATATCCAAGATTTTCTGCACGGCTAGGCGAGCGCCTGGTCGCATATGCGCAATGCCAGGCGATGTTTTTTTCATGTGGTCCCTATTTTACATACAATATATATACCCTGTTTTAATTTCTAAGTAAAATACTAAATATCCTAAGTCTCTAAGAGTGAAATAGATATACTCTTACACAGGGAGATTAGCTCAACTGATCACATTAACTATTAAAGTTTCAAAGGGTCCAGGGTTCAAGTCTATGCCACTACCTTCGTTATTCAAGAATGCATTATCATCTTTGGGAGCAAGTGAGCAACTGCCCTTGACCTCGTCGATTTATATGACAATGGATTTAAATCTACAAAGATTTTAAAATTTAAATGGTTATTTGGTGCGGGTCAGGCTGAATCTGACCCGGATCTGCCTAATAACCCCAAATAAGCAACCCTCATATTATGCGATGGGGGTTTGGTGCATGGTAGCATATGCGAGCGCACAAAAAAGCTTGAAAATTTTCAATTTACAAACAAAATTTACGATCAAGCTAAAAAAGGTATATTACCAGGCCCAGTTGACTGTTTTTAACAGTTAATCGCTGTGTAATGGTTCCAATGCCATTGGAAGGCAGAATGTTGTTGCTACCAGGTTCCAAGTTCAGTTGTATAAACTGCAACAGAAGTAAGACCATTACATTTTTTACACAAAATAAAAATCTCCACATTACCAAAATTAGAAATGAGAATATTTAATATCATTCTGTCCGGAACAAAAGTAATTTTTAAGTAAATGACCAGTTCCTATTAATTATAAACCTCATGGTTGTTAATTTATTAAATACTCTGTGCATAATTATATGAATATTAAAAGAAGGAATTATAAAAAAACATGGATATCTAAGATTATTTCATAAGAATAGGATAATCATTCCACAAATCCTGATTTCAAACTCAGTCTGATCATATTCTCGAGTTTACCCCAACTTTCTAACATACAGAGATTGTTTATTTTTCCATTCAAAATATCGCAGAAACTAAATAATATATCTAACATGATTGATGATTCCTAAAATAACTATTTATATCTCTGGTAGATGATTCCTTAGATAACCGTTAATATTTCTGTTGGACTGATGATGCTGATAATTAAAGTATAAAATATAAATAAAACTGAGAAAATTTCATAATTCTATTTTTATGAAATTATATCTATTATTACTTGTGTGTTGCCAGGATTGAATTCTAAATCTCTATGGGAAATTGTGATCTGGGCTAATAAGGGAAGTGGGACGCACATCGTGCAAGAATGTAATTATGTAAGTATGATGGGAACAAAGTGCAAAAGATTCAAGATAGAAGTGAATATTTTCTAGCATTTCATTCAATGGAAAAATTTACTATTTCCAAAAAATTGTACATAGTGAGAAGCATACAAAATAATAATAGCCTTTCCATTGGATGTTTTATCCAAAGAAAGAAGAAATATCAGAATACATCTGAGATTATAAATAATATCCAAGTATTCTAAAATCTAGACAAAATTACATCTATCTTATAGTTGATTTTTTTTGCAAGAAGTAAAGATTTTCATTATAAAATAAATGGACAAAATTTAACTATATAGTTGAAATTTAACCTATGAACCATAAGGTAAATGGTAAACATTATTCAATCAAAATTGAAAATCAGCACATAACATGAACCAATCAGCACAAACCAATGCATAAAGTTCAGTAATTAAAATATCAATGAAAACTTGAAAAAACCTCAAACAAAGGTAAGAAAAAGGTTACCAATGTAACAAAGAGAAGAAAATATTAATGTAAACTTCATGTGCTATGTAGATGGAAAAAAACTTTACCTTGGGAACAGCAGCCTGAAACAGAAAATCTGTATAAGCATCACTTGACAAATTAGTAAAAGTGGCAATAATCACAGTTGATTGGGGGTTTTCTGGTTGCTTTGAGAAGCCAAATTCTATCTTCAAAGAGTTGCTTTGGAATGCAGTGATAGATGGATAATCATGATTCTTCTCAACTGCATCAATAGTAAAAGTGCACCAACGTAAAATATTGCTTGAAATTAAGGAGAAAAATTGTTCAAAACTAACTAGGTACCTGATATAGGGGAAGATGACAAACCATCTAGCAGATCTACAACATGCATAGAATTAGACGTAGATTCTTGTGTGCGTGCCTTCACATGATTTGGTAAAATACTTTGGGAAGACAAAGTACTTGATGGTAAATTTTTTTGAATGGAAGGTTCCCCAATTGATAAAAGATCCATCAGAATATCTGTGTTTGCAGGTGCTATAGAAAATCCAAGATATTAGAGATATTTTCAGGATTATTTAAAAAAAATCTAAGTTAATTTCATTTCTGGATGTGAGTATTTCTTCAAGCAAAAGAGACCATAAATTTATCAAATTCTGAATTGGAATTGTGAAATTAAAGCATGTACAAATTTCATCAAAATTTATTTTATTCAGATTTAAAAATGAAAAATAAGCACCTGATGTAGATGGCACATCCAAACCCACTCCCAAAAGGTCATGTAGGAAATTATTTGTAGATGAACTCATTTGTGGAGCATCATCAGAGCTTAAATCAAGTAAATCCACAAGCGGAGCAGAAGGTGTTTTTGATATTCCATTTGGAAGACTGAGTGTAGCTCCGGAATGTGTTGCGTGGCTTGTTTTTTTTCCTGGAAATGTCACCTGGGAAGAAGCAGTTCTTTTCTCAATATAAGTAGCTTCATCTAGCATTGGCATTCGCTCAACCAGAGAAGATCTGATAAATTTTTCAGAATGAGAATAATTAGATATTCAGATTTCAAAATTTTCACAGAAAATAATGAATATAAATTCTTACTTGATATTATGATGTCTCTGAATAATGGAGTTGAATTCGATTGATCTTTGCTGCAATTCCAGAACAAAACTTCCTTTTTGCTGATTAACAATTTCCTTTATTCTCCTACAAAAAAATTACCATTGTACGAAAGGATAAATAATATTTCCCGACCAAAGAGTTTGTAATGACAAAAAAGTGAAATGATTATATTTAACATTAAGACACAAAGGTTGATATCTTTGACTTTGTGTTGCTTAAGTCCCTCAAGGCACTTAAAAGATGGTATCATAATTTAAGAATGTCAATGATTTAAGTAAAGAGTATCCAAAAGTTTACCTTTAAGTATTAAAGGTACCATGGTTATAACTTGAAACTAAAAGTGAAGTAACAGGTCAAATATATTTACATTTTAAATTTTACACACAACATACATTTTATAATTTTTTTAGTGATTTTATTGCAATCCTAATGGTTAAGATTTTAAATGTAATGCGGGATCCAAATAGTGAATCTTAGGCAAAAGCTCCACAGAAAATCAAGTGGGAGGCTTCACTGTTTCAGTTCTGAGGCTACTTTCCTAGTTAACCACTAGGGATAATGCTAGATAGTATCTGAGTCGATGGGCATGTCCATCTTTCATCTTTTGTAATTTATGAGCTTTCTCCATTATCAATGGATTTTAACTTCATCAAAAAAACAAAAAACTTTTAAACAGAATAATGATATTATAAATAAAAAATATCCAAATTATTTGTATTTCTGTACTTAAAAATATTTTACTTTGTCAAAAACTTAAACACTAGACTTTTAAATATTTTTGAAATTCACTAGGTGCCAGTGATTTCGGAAAACCTTCTGAGTAGTTGCAAATGAGATAGCTTCCATAATTTTAAACATTAAGGTGGTTGCTAATTTTCGAAGAAAAAAAAAACCATACTGAAGTGGGGTGCCTATGGGAAGCTGATGTATTATTTCTTTTCTTGCCGATTACCTTGTAATACACTGCAGCAGTGCAGCTAGTTCAAAGAATCGTCTATAAAGGGGTCCATCAAACCAGGTGACGTAGTCTCTGTGGACTACGAATTTTAACGAAGGTAGGTTGCCTTTAAGAGATATAAGGAACCTATGTGAAGCATCGAAAGTGAGAAGGTTTTGGAGGATTGTACAAGAGGAAGATTCAATATGGTTGTGCGGATAAGGTAAAGACGTAAAGGAACTTGAATGAGAGATGCATAAACAGAATGAGGATTCCATAACAAGATGTGTTGCACAGAAACTTGATGGTTCATTGTCTTAGTATGATAATAATCATTAATCCCTTTTCGTCTGCTTGAGAAAAGGTTAGGGAAGATTTCTGTTTGACAGATTGGTCAATGCTCAATGGAAATTGGGCTTACTGTATAAATATAAAATATGATGTAGATCTTGTGCCATTAATGTTTTCTATATATCAGAGAACATTAGGAACCTTGATAGACTAGTAAATCTAGATCTACTTCGAGGCTGATCTTCTGATTCCACAGAAGAAGATACAATGCACTGGAATCCAATGTTCTGATCTGGAATCCACCAGATTAATAACAAGAACAACAGAATAGAAGGTGCCGAAAAGAAATAAAAAGGAACAAGTGATAATAATATCTTGAAAATACTCAATGAAAAATAAAAGATGCCAATTCTTCTCCTCTTGCCTCGATTTATACACTCCTTGAATCTAGATGAGAATAGGCCTTCTAAGATGGAAATGAGCTCCAGGTCTATGTATAATATGCCTACATCAGACATTCAGACCTATACCTAATATAGTTAGATTTAATTCCTTGGGCCCCACTATCTTGGAATTGAGTATAAAAACCCAGTGGAAAAAAGGAGACATACGAATTTTCCAATATTACTCCGTCAAAAAAGGTCTCTCTCTCTCTCAATCTTTATAACTAGGTCATTACTTCATCTTTACTCTCTTTTCTTACACTAGTGGAATTCAGCACCAGCATCAGATTCATCCAAATCATTGGTATACTATATTCAAGCCATCGGTCGATTCTCATTGGATCAATCCTAAGTCACCAAATTAGTTAGGCTTACGGTATTAACAAATCCTCCTTGTGCAGTTAAGGAATTTGGTCAAGAGACCCTAAAATGGACAGGCAATGTGTTCTTTGTAAATGAAGATTTGGACATC
The DNA here is from genome assembly GCA_001185155.1 of Zostera marina. Taxonomy (NCBI): domain Eukaryota; kingdom Viridiplantae; phylum Streptophyta; class Magnoliopsida; order Alismatales; family Zosteraceae; genus Zostera; species Zostera marina. Next base: position 360,862 of record LFYR01001032.1, on the reverse strand, counting down.
AATCACCTCTTTTTTAGTTTCTACCTCAGGGGAGATTTGGGCTATGTGGCTTTCACTAGGGACTGGATTCCTAGAAGCAACGTTCATACCACTACCGTAATGCATAGCATAAAGAGATTTTCACCAAGAAGTTTGCTTGACATGTCTGGAGGGAAAGGTGTATTGGGCATTGGCCTCAGTTAAAAATAATAATTATGAGCAAGGTTTAAAAACCGACGGTTAACCGGTAAAAAATGCAAAACCGGTAGCTGGTTAGTTGGAAGCGGGTTGGCGGATCGGGTCTTACCCGTACCCGACCAGAATACCCGACCCATTTTTTAAGATCAAAAATTTATTTTAAGACCAAAATTGTATTTTAAAGCCAAAGATTTATTTTTATGCCAAAAATTTATACATTGGTCCATGAAAAAACTATATTATTTTTAATAAAAGCTCCCCCCATTCTTAAGACTTCATATTTGTTTTAGACAAAATGAATCTTTATTTATAGACCAACCTTCTTTGTGTTTTTTGAATTCTATCGATGTGGGACTAAAAAAGTGTAGTTAAAAATATTATAAAATATTCTTTATACTTTTTATGAATGTGGGACTAATAATACATGCATGTACACTTTATAATAATACATGCATGTACACTTTATTATAAAATATTCTTTGTACTTTTTGAATTCTATCAATGCGGGACTAAATAAAGTGTACATGTATTAAATAAATTATTGTTATAGAGTATTCTATGTACCTTTTGAATTCTATCAAGGACTAAATAAAGTGTACATGTGTTAAATAAATTATAGTGTTATATGTACTTTTTATATCCTATCGATATAGGAATTTTATATAAATAGATATATAACAGGGAATCTATGAAGAAGAAGAAATTACGAAAATACCCTTACCTGTTAACCACCGGTTAACAGGTGGTTAACCGGCCTAACTGGAAAACCAGTCAGTCAGAACCGGTTACCGGTTTACTTCAAAATAAAGCTGTCATAGAGAAATCATATCTCTGATTCTTTTGCCAGAAATAGAGGTGAGAATGGGTCCGAATCTGACTTGGTGTTTTGAGGTGGCAAACAAACAACATTTCTTCCCCAACCATACCATTCGAATTTCGAGGCAGATCCAGGATGACCCAAAATCCATGATTTCCCCTTTAATTGTCCCTCCCCAATTCTATTTTCAAGGTGGGTCTGAGACTGAGAGACTCTAAGTAGGTCATAGTTTTAAAAGCGGCGCTTAAAGCGCCGCTTAAAGCTATAAAAGCTGAAAAGCGGTTTTCTAGGACCGCTTTTCAGATCGCTTTTTTAGCGGGTTCGCGGGTCGGGTCGGGTAAATGGGTTGGGTCAACTCATTACCCGAAATGGAAGAACTTAAATTCTTTCATTTCCCTTTCTACTCTTCTAACAAACCCTAACCCTCACACTTCTTACCCAAACCCTAGACCTCGCCTAGATAATATAAAATTAGGTGCTCGTCTAGATGATTAGGGTAAATGATTTGATAGTTTTTTTCAAATAACTTGGATGTATTTGTTTTGGATGTGTATTTTTAAGATGATGGGCAAATATTGACAGGTTTATATATATTTTATGTTTAATCATACATCATACATGTACAGGTTTTGAAAAAATTATATATATAAACAGGGGTATATATGCAATTTTTTAAAAAATTGCAAATATTTACAATTATGCCACTACCGCTTTTTTCGCTTTAAGCGTCGCTAAAGCGGTTAAAGCTAAAAAAGCGCTCCCTGGAAATTGGGAGCGCTTTCCGCTTTTTTGAACTATGAAGTAGATTCTATTTTATGCTCTGTGAGTAGGGTGTCAAACGAGCCTAACTTTTGCTTATAGAGCCGGGCTCGAGCTCGGCTCGTTAAGGAATTGCCAAGGCTCGGGCTCGAGCTCGAACTTAACCTTATATATTTAGGATTTATTTATTGGTATATTTATATATTTTATGCCAACAATTATTGGTTATATTATATATATGGTATTATTTATTTATATATTTATATAAACTATAATTCTATAAAGGTATTTATTGCATATTCTCTCCAAATATATTATTTATTTATTTATACTCTCCTTAACGAGCCGAGCTTGAAAAGTCCAAGCCCGAGCTCGGCTCGATAAGCTTATCGAGCTTGAGCTTTAGGCTCTAGCTTGGCTTGTTGGGCTCGCAAGCCCAAGCCGAGCCCGTCGAGCCGAGCTTTAGTTGACACCCTATCTGTGAGTTTCCCCTTCAATTTATGCTCTGAGTTTCCTTGGCCAACCCTTGCTTAGCCTTTAAATATCTTGTTTGTAATCATATAGTTTTGATTTTTGAGAGTAACAATGTTAGAAATATAGCTTAGTTTTGACTTTTGAGATAACAATGTTAGCAATATAGCTTAGTTTTTTTTTATGAAAGTAAATTCCCAAAGTGACGTGCATATTGGCAGCTAGTCTGCCCATTTAAATCAGGCCCAACATTGCTCGACCGCTCGAGCAAGCTCAGACCACAATGTTTTCTCTCTAAATGACTTGGACTCACAATGTGCAGCAGTTGTCCACCCTAAATATAAAGGAGGCGGTTGATTATTTTGAATTATTCCCAAGGTATTGCTCCCTCTTCTTTCCTCATTACAGTTATTTTCTTTTCTCTGTTATTTCCTCGATTCTCTTCGATTATTTTCCTTTTTTCTCGATTTTCCTGTTTTTGTTGGTGGTTTCCAAGCAAGAACAATAACCCTAATCCATCTTAGAAAGAAAGATCTCGCATTCGCCTCTCTTTCCAGCAACCTCCATTCATATTCCGAATTTTTGCACTATTACTAAGTTTCGTAAGAATATAAGATTATAGTGATAGATGGGCTATCCCATTTACACTTTCCTATAATAACATAAATTCCAGGCAAGATTTTTCATGCGGTCATGCGATGGCCATGACTGCATGGCCGCATAGGACGCCTAGGCGTCGCATAATATTCAAGTCAAGATGTGGAGGAATATACAAGGTTATTGAAAATATACCCTAGGTTTATAGAAAATATACAAGTTTTCCAAAAAAATTACAATATATAACCTAAGTTTATAAAATATATATATAATATTAGTAAGGAAATCGGAAATCAAACCGGGAAATCGGAAATCAAATCGAGAAATCGGAAAATCGGGAAGACAGAAAATCGAGAAATCGGGAGGCTACTCCGCTGCAAGGAAGCTACTCCGTGCACGTCTGCAGACATGCAAGTGCAGATCTGCGCACGTCTGTTCAGATGTCCTTGCAGATCTGGAGGAATAAGGTTTTTTATATATATTTTATATTTTTATTTGGGTAAATGGGTTAGGCGGATCCAACCGGATCCGCCTAACCTGTCCAGCGCATGAAGGCAAACGCCTACATGCGCTGGACCGCATGGTGGCATATGGCAATAAAATAAGTAAAAATCTAGCCTCAGGAGGAAGGTCTCCTAGGGATAAGAAATGAAAATATGCAAAAAAAAATAGTTTTCTAGGGCTCAATCCTTCAGACGATTAATCCTATAAATATATATTATTTTTTTCTCTTCGAAAACATTTTTTTTTTGAAGCAATTAAACTTCATTAAAAAAATAAGGCTAATGCCCGGTTTAAAAATAGAGTATAGAAATAGAAACAGAAGTAAAAAGAAATGAGCAAGAAGCTCATTGTCTCTCTCCCATTAGCTATGTAGTCTAGTTATATAGTAATTAGATACGCTGCCTCAGGAGGTTGGTCTCTTTGAAAACATGAAAATTCTGAAAAGGAATAAACCTTAGGGACTCAATCACCCTTAGGCAGCAAGAGGGAATAAAACCCATTAACAAAAATTTCATGTATTGTGTGATTGCTTTCCTTTTCCATTTAAATTTTATTTTTTTATTCCATCTCGTGTGTGTTGTCGATCTGATCAAAAGAGACTGACACATTTAGCACATTTTTTTCCACCTAAAGCTTAAGCCTGTCAATGGATATCCGAAATCCGAATTCGATTTCGAATTCGTTTAGGCCTAAACGAATTCGGATAATCGAATTCGGATACGAATTCGGATACTAAAAATAGTTAAAATACTATTCGACACTAATCGAATTCGAATTCGGATACCTCTAATCGAATTCAATAATTATCCGAATTCGAATAAATATTAAATATATAATAATTTTATAATTTTAATCTTCTCTAATATAATATTGTAATTTTCTATAATCTATATGTAAATATTAAATATCTTAGACCATATTAGCAATAAATATTAAACAACAATAAATCATTCTCAAATAATAAAAATATCAAATCCCTAATAAACCATTCTTATTTTGTTATTTCATATTTCCCATTCCCCCCTTTCTTAAGAGTAGCTAGGGTTTGCTCATTCTCATCTTAGTAACGGGTAAGCTAAAGTTGTGGTTATTCCCTGGTGAATCTTTTTGTTGTTATTTCCATGTACATGTACTGGTTTTACATATTTCCACGGTGTTATTCCTTGGTGAATCTTTTTGTTGTGGTTTTTATATGTTAAATTGTTATGTTATAGGGTTTTTTTTAATATTACAGTGTTTTTTTAATATTACAGGTTTTTTTTAATATTACAGGGTTTTTTTAACAAAAAAAATAATATATTATTTTTGGGGTTTTTTATAAATGTTATTCGAATCGAATTCGGATATTTTTAATCGAATTCGGATACGGATTTTGAAATTCGAATATTAATCGGACGAATTCGGATTATCCAGATACTAATCGAATTCGAATTCGGATACAGGGGTATCCGGTTCGAATTCGTTCGATTGACAGGGCTACTAAAGCTTGCTAGATTTTCTGTGAATTTCAATATTCCATGTTTGAAGGACAAACAGATATTCCTAAAGATTTCCTTTGCAGGTACCTCGAGTAATCGTAAAGTGAATTGTTTTAGCCTTTTATTCCTTTCAGACCAGATGTGCCAAAAAAGACAACCTAGAGCATCCCAATGCAGATCCCAACAAGGAGCGTGGCGAGTGGTGGACGAGTTTTTGGCAATATAAGTAGTTAATGTAATTGATTTTAGTTAGTTTTTCTAAATGAAAAAAAAACTTTTGAAAAAAATGCCGTGTAGAAAAAATGGATTTGAAATTCTGAATAAAAGCATATGAACATAAAACAAATCAAGAACATACTCTGAACAAGAAGGGAATCGAGAAGAAAGCTTTAGAAGAGCAATCAACGACATTGCTTGAGTTGTAGTATCTGATGAATGGTGTTTCAATGCAGCGTCCACAATGTCAACAGTATCAGATTCCGTTACCTGCAAAGAATCATCTATAATATATCTAAATGGCCAAAAGGAACTGAAAATAATATCACACTGACACACTTCATTCACCTTAGATTCCTAAAAAATACATGTCAAGAATCGGATGAAATATCAATCAACTTTTGTCTTCTCAGTTTTCTCATAGGAATTAGAAATGAAAATATGCAAAAAATTTAGTTGTTTAGGGTTCAATTCTTGAGACAACTAATCCTATAAATATATATTCTTCTTCTCATTGAAAACACGAAAATTCTGAAAACCACCAAGAGTAAGGAGGAACTCAATCACCCTTAGGGAGTAAGAAGGAACAGACCCCATTAACAAAACTTTCATGTTTTGTGTGATTGCTTTCCTTTTCCATTTAAATTTCTTTTCTTCCATCTCACGTGTGTGTTGTCGATCTGATCAAAAGAGACTAACAAGAGAGAGTTGAGTGCCACCTTTTCAACATGAGAAAAAGAACAATAATCTACAAAGATTGAGCGTTGTTCTGATTGAACGGCAACAAGTGGTATCAGAGCATCAGGCTGTAGTTGGTCGATGAATTTGTTCCTCATGGGAGGAGATGGTAAGGTCAGGATAGAGAAGTTTGAAGGAAGAGATTTTTTTCCTTTTGGCTTATGCAGGTAGATGACTATCTCTGCCAAAAAAAAATGTTTAAGCTAGCCGAAATGTAAAAATCAGTCAAAATGACTGGATAGACCTGAAATGCACTTGGTATAGTAAGGACTAAGGACATTGCCCTAATTACACTGAAGATAGAAAAAAACAAAATAAAAATATAATAAAAGAGATGGGTTATATTTATACACTAGAATAGACTCGATACTTTGCCGCAGGAGGCCTGAAATTACTTCAAAATGGTAGTAAATTCCCAAAACTAAAATATTTAAATTTAGATATATGTAAGGATTGTATATTTTAAGACCTTATAAATTTTTATGCCAAAAATTTATACATTGGTCCATGAAAAGAGCTATATTATTTTTAATCAAGCTTTTTGACGCGGCCAGGCGATGCCTGGGACCGCATACCGCATATGCGACCGCCTGGTCGCATATGCGGTCCAATATGCGACATGTTATTTTTCGCAAAATACAGTAGCAGCGGAAGGCAAGCAGCAACGGAAATTCTTGGGCGATTTCAGACTTCAGTAGCAGCGGAAGGCGGAAGCAAACTTCACGATCTCACGATTTCAGACTTCACGATATCAAGATTTCACGATTTTAGTAGTATTTGGGGTTTAGGGTTTTTTATTTAATTGGGTATTTTTTATTTGGTCCTTAAGTTTTAAAAAAATTATAGAATTCATTTAAATTTTTCAATTTAAATATTTTCACCTTGGGTAAATGGATCGGATTTAGGGGTTTACCCCGGATCCGGCTAAACCCAATAATATGCGACCCACCAAATATGCGATGGGGGTTTACCGCCTGGTCGCATATGCGCTCGCATATGCGACAAATCAAAAAGCTTGTTTTTAATATAAGCTCCTCCCACTCTTAAGACTTCATATTTGTTTTAGACAAAATGAATCTTTATTTATAGACCAACCTTCTTTATGTTTTTTGAATTCTATTGATGTGGGACTAAAAAAGTGTAGTTAAATAAATTATTATTATATAGTATTTTTGATGTTATAAATGTATTAAAGAAGGCCCAACCCATCACGTTATTATTTTTTAAAAGCCTCTTGGGTTATTTATTCTTTTCTTTTTATAAAAGCCTCTCTTTTATAAGTTTAAAGAATCCCTAGCCATTTAAAGAGCTATAATATTACGAAAATACCCCTATCGGTTTTTAAACCTTGGTGTTACAATGAATTATAGGGTGTTATAGTAATTAATAAATATATGTATTATAATAATTTTTCTATCCAATATATTTTTAACTAAAAAATTTAATTGATATTGTTTAGATATATAAAAAATATATGAATTTCCTTTAGTTTTGTATATATTTACGAAAATGCCACTGGCGCATATGCTCAAGTGCTCCAGGTGGTGGCGCATCTGGAACCTTGCTTTGGTAAACAAAACACAGTCAAGTTTTCTAAAGCAGGCAGGGAACCAAAGAAACTAATCTGGAGTTGGTGCACACTAACATGTGAGGGCCTGTATCAGAATACTCAAATGGAGGGTCCAGATACTGTAACATACATTAATGATCGCAGAAGAGGAAGGTTTGGCTCTATTGTATGAAGAAAAAAATCTGCCGTGTTCTCTGTTTTCAAGAAATGGAAGGTGAAGGAAACAGGAAAGATTGAAGATAAAAAAGCTGAGATGATACAATAGAGGAAAGAATGACAGGATTGAATTTATTTCATTCTGTGAAGAAAATGGCAAAATAAGACAGAGAACTGTGGTTGGCATCAGTCACTCAACGAAATGGAGTGGCTGAGAGGATGGAACAAACATTATGTGAGGACTCTGTATAAAAAAATTATCTTTACAAAAAAAGTATAACCAAATATGATATCCACAAGAATTCTGTCTCTGTTGATTAAGCAACTGGATTCCTCTTCGTTATAGATTCTAGAATATGCCAGGATTTCACTTGAAATAGAAGGCGATGCAGGGACTAGAATGTCATTCCCTATTAATTGCCTGAAAAACTGACAGTGTCAAGCTACTTTGCCTAGGGATTCAATTTCCCACCCTAGACAATCTCTACTGATTTCGATCAAGATCTGAAATCTGAATCTCATCGAAATCACTGTTCTATTGATTTTTTCACTGATCAAAACTTGGTATGCATTGAAAGTCTTGAACATCTGTTCAAGTGTATAGCATCAGCTATAACAGAAAAATCCAAAGACCCCCTAAAAAAACACATAACGTTAGCAATCAAATGAAAAAAAATGTATACTCACAATTATCGGTTCCTCCACATTAAGCATTCCACCATTATTGACCAACATATCACCATATTCACCTATGCACCAAACCGCAACTCGTACTAAACTTTCCTAATTCAATAATGAAAGAGTTTAATAAGAAATAGAAACAATTAAATTGGAACATACAGATAAAGTGTAGTTCGAAATATAAAACACAATCTAAATTAATGATAAAATCAGCTAAATATGTACCTGCTCAGATGAAGTTTGAAATGCTTTGTATAGGGCACGTACAGTGTACCCATGAAGGTCCAGAGCATTGCTAATCACAACTATAAGACCATGCCAAACTTCATCTTTTATGTAATTTCCAGCCTAAAATAATTAATGTAATTTGTTTTTGAATAAAATATGTAAAATCATTTTTTTCTGATAAATAAATTACTTAAATTTATTATTATATGGACGATCCAATTTTTCAAGAACATAAACTCTACTTTCTCTAGTATATTTAACAAGCATATATAAATCTACTAGTAATGAAATAGTAGAAATTAATAAATTCGATAATATAACAGAAAATAATCTAAAATTCCACTACAATTATATAATTTGATAAAGGTTTGCAGAAAAAAACTTGAGATGGAATCTACCTCTGACAGAACCTTCAGCATTTGATCAATATACCACAGTTTATCAGGAGAAAACCTATAAAAGAAGAAAAAAATTATTAAACGATTTTGCAATGTATTTCCATTAGAAACCAAATAATGACTTGATTTTATTGAACTATAGACGTGTCTTGATTAAGTAAAATAAAAGTAATCAATCACTCAAGCTTGGTTGGATCAATGCTCTAATCACTTCAAAAAAAGTAAATGTTAACACAAACTAAAAGCTTGGATCCTGTAGTTTATTAAATTGACATAGCTGAATGTGGGTTCAAAAACATTTTGCACATATTGAACAAAAAAGGAAAGAAAAGTGTTTCTTTGTAGGTCGTGTGGATGAACAAAACTACAGATATATGTTAAGAACACACTATTGAGAGTGATAGAGGGAATTCCCCTACTTGGAATGAAGGAACTAAGGCTGTGAAGCAAGCACTCTGTTCAGACAGAGTCCTGCCTGAATTTCACTAAAGCCCATATCATTCTTTTCATTATTGTCCATTACAATGAAAAGAATATAAATAGAAGAATAAGATGGACAATTCGGGTAGCTTATTTTTCAGAGCATTATCGAGATACCCACACTGTCTGAAACAAAGGCTTTCCAGAAGTGTGAGTCAATAATGGGCCTGATTTATATTTAAGTTTCTGAAATAAAATGAAAATGTGTATGCTTAAAAAATTACCTTTCAACAATTGAACAAATTTTGGAGGATAGATCTCCTTTGAAATCCTGATCACTCACTTCAAGGTATTCAATAAGCTCATTCATCAATGACTTTACATTTGTATCATTTACTAGGAGAGAAATAAGTTCAAGTGCACGTTTCCGAATGGAAGCATCAGAATCCTGAAAGTTAAATACGCCACCAATTTAAATCATGGAAAATATGGATAATCAAAGATTTTCAAAACAAATAATATGACCCAAAATATTAACCAATCAAAATAAACAGATACTACCAAACTCATATTCTCAAATATGCAGCTACGCTGACGATAATATTTAGGATCACATTTTTGAGATGATCAGATGAGATAACATGCAAAATAATAATAAAAAATACAGAAGTTCTGGTAAAGTTAACCATACCAGATTACCAAAATGCTGAAACAATGAGTTTTCATATTTGAGCATGTTGTGAGTTAGCATCCTCATTTTTTTCCACAAACATTAAAATTTCTCATTAATAAAAATGAAGACATCTATTAACTTAACACACCTTAAAATATGCAGCTACGCTGACGATAATATTTAGGATCACATTTTTGAGATGATCAGATGAGATAACATGCAAAATAATAATAAAAAATACAGAAGTTCTGGTAAAGTTAACCATACCAGATTACCAAAATGCTGAAACAATGAGTTTTCATATTTGAGCATGTTGTGAGTTAGCATCCTCATTTTTTTCCACAAACATTAAAATTTCTCATTAATAAAAATGAAGACATCTATTAACTTAACACACCTTAACACATTCAAGAATTGTTGCTCTATGTCTCTGCACAGCTTGAGAATCTACTGCAATTGCCTTCATTAGCATATTAAGTGCAACATACCTGCTAATAGAAATAAAATTAATAAATATTTTCTACTAATGCATAAAATAAAAGGAATTTTTTTTTTTTTTTGAGAAATGAGGAAAATTGTCTCTAATAGTACTGTTGTAGTAATACACGAAATCTAAACTTTTGCATTCAGAATTGTTCACTGATGTCTCAATTAGTAGGCATGTTACATTAATTGATTGTTATCTACGTCATGTCAGAGATGTAACCTTCTCAAATACCACTATTGTTTATTTGTTTATTTGTTTAATATGTTAAATTTATCTTTGAGCAAATACCTAAACACCCCCTTATTTGTTAAAATGGTCTGGATTCTGGAATGCCATCTCCCTTCCTTTTTCAGTACTGATTGAAGGCTTCACCTTTTAAAAATCAGAGAGGAATACAACAGGGGTCGGGTGACCCCCTCGGCCCTCTCCCCTATTCTTTTTGATCTAGTGATGGATAGATATCTTTAATAGATTGATTGAGAGGGAAGTTAGTGAGAAGAGATTGGATACCTACAAGTTACATCAATCACCCACCTTTCACTATGCAGATGATATTCTGATTTTCACTAAGGCCAACCCAAAATCCTTACTTCTTCACCTAACATCCCTGATATCAGATTAAGAGATCTAATAGAGGTCTATCAGAAAACTACTCATCATTCACCTACTTGGGGCCTCCTATAGTTGAATTTTAGGCCTGTTATAGTCATGGCACATGTGGGCTGAATTTCAGGAAGGACTGTTGTTCCTAAGTGGAGAAAGATATTATGCAAGTTTGGGAGACCAACCTCGTAAGACTACCCAACTAATTACTTAATCAATAGTTGAAAGGTTATAAGGAAAGTGTCGATGAGCAAAGGTTCACGCTCATCTCCCTACGTCTATATCTCTTTTCTCTAATATGTAATTATGGTCATTGCCCATCATTTTCATAATGAAAAAAATAAATTCTTCAAAAAAAAGTACCCACACGATTGATTAATACCTTCACAAATATGAACATGAAAAGGTAACATAACCTGATGTTGTTGTCACGATTTGATAAGAATCTGCCAAGAATATTAATTGCTAGTACACGTAGACCACTTGTTGCCTCAATGCCCATAATGGTTTCGACACACTCGTAAAGGATAGCATTTCCAGAATTTTTATTTGATTCAATCTTTGTAGACACCTAAAAAGAAGAGGAATTTGTTAGGAGTAATAAATATTATATATATGATTGTATCTGCAATTATAGACAGTGTCAATAAAATAATGGCAGAAAACAAAATGTACACATTTTACATAAAACTTCATTAGAAAAATTGCTTGTGATTCTTATGACTTAGGAGGTAACTAAAAGACATTAGTGAAAGAAATCATCAAAATGTTAATGCATGAAATTATGAATATTTTATATATCTGAGTGGAAAGCAGTAGTGCTTCTGGCTACTGGTAGAAGATAACTGAAATTTTGATCCGGTGGTAGAAGAAGGTTATACTTTAGAGGTAGGGATTGTTGTTGATGAGGTAGGGAAATGCGAAAAACAAGGTGGGTAGAACTGTAGAAGGGTGGAAGAGGAGAAGAGAGAGAAATCATTGTCCTTTTTTCTGATATTTTCTTTCAAATATATATATCTTATGACAGATCCTTACCCGATTCTGACTAAACATCCAGTTAAGACTTAAGAATAATTGAATAAAGTGCTCAACGCTTTAACTACATATAGAGCCAAAGTGTGTATCATAGCGTATATGGGTTGCATAGTTGCATCATAGAAAACATAATCATACCATCCCAGAACCTACAATTAACAAGAAAAATGTATCTAAAGTCTAAACTATTCAGTATTCATGAATCATAATTGGCACCAAAAGGTTTGCCGTAAAAAACATAAACATATAGTATATCATTGTAGCATGTTTATTTTACAAATAGTAAATTTTTCAAATGACTATGACTATTCAACATGTTTTACATGAAAGAATAAGAATCAAAAGGATGATATATTTTACAATTTACACACAGATAAGAAGATAAAATAATATATATTCGTTAATTTGATTCCACAAACCAAATACATAGTGCAAGGAAATCACAATTTTTTTTTATAGAAGTAATTTTTTTAATTAATAAAATGAGGAGCTAGTCTCGTAGACTATTTCCTATATAGTAATAACAGCAAGTGGTTATCTCTAATCAGAAGAAAAAGCCCTTCTTGAAATCCTCAGATTTGAAGGAGAGTCTGATGTCCTTGGTGACTTTCCTAAAAAGACTTCAGGGGGTCTTACGGTAAATCACAATCTATTGATCAAAGCCACAAATATATAACATAAAATCTGTTGAACGTATTTACTCAAACTCGAAGTAATCGTACATGACAAAATCAGTATTTTCTTTTAGTTTTAGTGGCAAATGGCAATACATTCTTTCTATTTACAAATGTGATATAATGCATGCCACATAGAGAGAGTAAAATTGCGACTAAAAAACAAACCTGGGCAAGAAGATCATTCATATATTCACTGGAATCTGCATCTCCATGTCCCAATATGCGCATGAGTCTGAGCAATCGAATTTGTAAAAAAGGATCCGTAATTCCGGAGACATCGTATTCAGGTGCATATGGACTATTAGAAAGATCCCTTAGAATTCGAACTGATCCTTCTATGCACGTCTGTAACCATAATACGACAAAAAATCAGCTTTATATTGAGTACGAAATTAAATTTAATGAGACAATTAAGTAGAATTCAAAATAGACAGAATCATAATCATGTATGCAAAATACATGAATAAAAAATTACTTGAGTTATCATAAAAAAAGTTATAAAACTAGTAAAGAATTAACCATCTATAACATCCTTTACTAATTAATACAGAAAAGTATATCCCCTGTGAACCTCCTGCTTGAAAGATAAGCCTGATTATTTTTCGTGTCACAATTTCTGGTAGTCTTAGTAATGTGATTTTTGAGTCTTCTATTTCCTTCTGCCAATCTGCCCATATGTGTCATGAGAACCTTCCCAATTTGTTCCAATGCAGATCCCAACAGGTTGAGTGATGTGTGATTTTTTAGCATGTCCCCTATTCTTAAGTCAGTTTGGAGGGTGGATGGTATGGAGGTGCTGGATATTTTCCAGAACAAGTGTCCTAGGGCTTATGTTATGCCAGTAATAATTTCCTAATGTATTAACAGTTAAAGAATAGGTGGCTAATTTATTGCATCCTTTTTTTTGGCGAAGTTAACATACATTAAAATGTAGATATAGCTCATAAATTACAAATAAGCAAGCTTCTTAGCGGCTAGCGTATCACCCTGGGCCGGATTTGGTGCTTTTTTTAAATAGTCCCTCCCCCTCGCGATTCAGACAGAAGCTTGTATGTCTACCCTTTGTTCACTCTATTTTCTTGCTTTTTCTCCCCCAATCAACCACTGACTACCTCCCTCCAGCCATCTTCTTTTTGACATAAGAGACAGATTGTTTAGGACATAAGAAAGGAACAGGAGATGGAGGGTTAATCAGTTTAAGCTCTGAGAGAGAGAGAGGGAGAGAGAGAGAGAGATAAGTGGGGGCAATGATCATCTATGATGTTAAAAACTATTTTGTCATGAAGAATGGCTAGCTCCTTCCTGATACAATGCAGACCAGAGCCATCACTACTTGGGTTAACTATTCCTAGAAGTCAGTGTAGTTGTGTAGAAATTACACACTGTTAACTGTTAAGGACAATGGTTGTCTTTTAATTAGTTTGTAAATATTTTTGTAATCCTGAGAAAGGCCCTCTTCATTTTCTAATAAAATTTTATCTTTCATCGGAAAAAAAGGCAGATTGTTTGGGTGTTATTCCCCACTGATGGAGCTTAGAAAGGTGGTTAGGAAGCTCCCATTTCACTCTCCATACTCCATAGCATCTGGTAGGCATATGTGACTGGTTGGTCTTATATTTTGAAGTTTGAACAATGTTCCTAGTGGTAACATTTGGAATAGTGTGTTTATACCTACACTTTGGTAGGCATATGTAATTTGGAAAATATGGTGAGGTACCTGAACTTCAGTCTCCATAAGAGAATGGAAAATTTGGTAGGCAGGGAACAAATATATTTAGCTAGAAGATCCTTATGCCTTGTTGCTATGATGAGTTTTCTATTTGCGTGTTTCTCCATTTCCAAATCAGCCAATGATTACTGTCATACCTCAGAATTTCCGTTATTTCATTCTTTTGGGCTAGAATGTGTTTCCATTTTCCATATTGCAGAGTCCACAGTAAGCGTGATACATATTTCTTCTAATGCTTTATGCTTCTTCCTTAATATATTTGTCCTCCATGGCTTCATGGCACTCTACTTTGATGACCATGCAAATGCCCGATGATCAATATTACGTTGACTATGCTATAATTAAGCACATTACGAACTGCACTATTGGGAGAGAGAGAAATGAAACAAACGCAACCATACCTTCCGTAAATATTCAAGAGCTTCCTCACTTGCTTTGCATAGATCAACACATAGCTGAACACCAGCAATTAAGACGCCGTGATGTTTTTCTTTAAGCAAGTTGACAGCAGCCGTCATAAAATTTTCAGCCATATCTGGAACTTTTCTTACAATCCTTATGGAGCATAAAGCTGCCTGTTGATAACTAATTGCATATCAGTAAAGAAACTAATCTGATTGCTAATATTGGTTAAAATACAAAAAAAAAACAATGCATCTGATTATGAATATTAGTTAAAGGTAATATAAGAAAACCATCAGAAATTTTGTTTTGGTTGATCTCCGTCTAGAACCCGGTATAGTTGTGGTTTATTTTGGAAATCCACCTAATTTATAGATTTTATTCCAATCAATTTTTTATCCATATTTAAATAAAGTAATATAATTATAACAAACCATAGACCTAAACATTTGTTACCACTTTCAATAATAACAAGGAAAATACAGAAGAGAATGTTAATGGATAAAATTCATAAAATTATTTATAAATGGGCTATCCACAAAGTTATGTTTCTATAAAAAATATAAGCATAAGTATCATCATAGATATACATCCAATACCAGTATACCACCGTCCCTCTCAGTCAATATATTTATCAACATGAAAACAGAAGCTCTGTGATTATGAATTTATAACACACGAATACATGAATAAAAACTTCTTTCTAGTATTTTAATTTCTTACTCTATGATTCTCTAATTTAATAGAAAACAAAACATAAAATCCATCATATGCACCTTTTTTTTAATGTTTGGATCTCTGCTAAGAAGCAACCTTTCCACCTCTGGGGCAAGATCTCGAGCCATTTCTGCTGAACAAATATTCCCCAAAGCACAAAGAGCAAGGCCAATAATGTATTGATTGGAATGATTAAGATCTCTGTAGAATTGTCAAGGGGGGACTTATGGTAAAATGTTAATTTATGATGTCTAATGTTATTATCATACAAAATTATAGGATTCACTCAAGTATTCAATATTTGAAAAATAAATTAACGAATGATTTGAAGTTAATCATAGGATACTGTTTCAAAGAATTTGTGACCAACATAAGAACTTCTTGTCTTTCATCAAGCAGTAACATCAGGCCCAGATATCCTATACGTTTTTCAGGAAATCCGGAAGATGCAATTAGTTTAAGACATTCCATCTGACCAAAATGAGTTGGGTAACCAAGCATGTGAATGAACATGAGTTTTGCGAGATTCCGGTGCCTATAATCTGAATCATTTTCACTAACTGCAGCACGGATAGCAGCACATTCTTTTCGAACAACAGCACGTTCCTCTGCAGCAGTTTTGCAAGCCCGTATAGAACGAATCATGTCCCTAGAGGAGAATAAAAACATCAATAATGAACAAATATGATATTTTTAAATAAAATATATGTACAAGTGAATTAATAAATAACAATAATTAATAACTTAATTTCATAGTTACAAGGAAATATATATAATGAAAACACGATCATTCACACAAAATCATTCATGGACAAAAAATTAACATAAACCAATCTTACATCACAACTATATGTTTTAATGAATTAGTAACATACCAAACTCTTGATAAAGTGACTACAGACAAAAAACAGTTGGTCGCTAACTCGCTATCATGTTCTACTATGTATCAAGCCATGCATTGGAAAATACCTTGTTGACCTATGAAACTGTTCTACTGTATAGAAAAAGGGAAAAAACTTACAAAGACAATATAAATATATCATACTAATGATTTATCTTAAGATCTTGATAAACAAAACATTAAAATTATAAACAAAATTTTAGACAAATGACTAGACAATAAAGATTAACACCAAGTGCTCAATAAAGTAAATCCAAATGTACATAATGTTGTAACCTATCCTAACCTACTTTGTAATGATAAATCAAGCTTCATAAACATCCTATTTGTGATAAATAAATAAAAAAGTGTTTCTAATAGGGAAATAAAAATAAGCAAACTTACACGAGATAATGCAAATTGGTCACATTAAAGAATTTATCTAATAAATTAAACCATGAACATGGATGATCTCTAATAAGCATTACAAGAAAAAGAACTGTTCAATAAAAGAATGAATGTTTAGTAGGTAGAAACTCGGGATTCAAAAGCCTTTCAATCAAACAAGAACCATATCAGTTACACATTTCATTAAAATAAACATCCATTGTTTCACAAAAAGATCCCAGATCCTAGAATTTGCATCCCAATCGCCTTTATTAACTATTAGCATCTATTCAGAAATGTCTCTCTGAGCAAAAAGTAAGTAATCAAAAAAGACCTTTTTATCACTTTCGGGGAGGGATGTGATTCCAATAACGAGAAGAGAAATGAGAAACGATTGTTTGTAGTAGCAAACAGCAGATTACCTCAATCGTGTCCCGGATGAAAATGGATTCATGGCTTCTTCTCACTTTCGTTCGATCTCCTCCTTCGAAATATAGAGGAAGATCAAGGATATTGAAGGGAATCCGAAATATTGGTTCTACGCACACGCACTCGTTGTGTAGACCAGCAGTTCAGATCTGAGGACGAAGTGGGATGAATTCACCGAATGAATTTCAACGAA
The DNA here is from genome assembly GCA_001185155.1 of Zostera marina. Taxonomy (NCBI): domain Eukaryota; kingdom Viridiplantae; phylum Streptophyta; class Magnoliopsida; order Alismatales; family Zosteraceae; genus Zostera; species Zostera marina. Next base: position 343,440 of record LFYR01001032.1, on the reverse strand, counting down.
TCTTCTGAAATCGAAAGAGAGATCTAAGGAATTGGAGAGAAAAAATGAAGAGATTTGAAGAGAGAAGAAGACGATTAGATGAAGAGACAAAAGGGAGGAGAGATCTGAATTCTCAAAGGGAATGAGATGGAAAAGAATACTCTCTTCTCTGAATCTTTGCCTCTCTGTTTTTTTTCTTTTTCTTCTTCAAGTGAGTTAATAATTTAATATTATTTATATGCAAGTCCCTGAAGTTACATATTATTGTATAAAATATAAGATTCAAGTTTCACTCAAACTCTAGATATTTGTCAAATTCATGTGTTTTAATTTTAATGATTCAAATTAAATTAATTTTTTTAAATTACATAATTCACTGATTACATAATGAAAATTAAACATAGACTCGGTTAAACATAGACTCGGATTCATTCTATACTCATTTGTTCGAGAAGGATCTAAGAGTGCAATCCTTGTCAAATTTTGAAAAAATCAAATCATTACCAGTGAAGCATTTAAAGAAGAAAAAAAGTGAGAGAGAGTGAGGAGTATGAGACTAGGAGATCCGGTGATAGCCGGAGAAGAAGGGGATTGGTTGTTCTGTGGACAATATATTCACGATTGAATTCAAACCAAAGTAAAGTAAATGTTACAATTCTTATAGTATTTATAGAATTATAGTGTGTAACTAAAATAGTGAAGGGGTTATTGATTTGTGATTTAATGTAACTGAATTTGAAGAAGACTTAGAACAGGAGTAGAAAATAGTCGATTTTTCTATATTGACACTACAGGACGAAACTAAAACAAGTAATGAATGTCTATTTTAGAAAAATAGTAAGTTTAGTTATTTGTGTCGAGTTTTCCACCGGCAGGATTTACACGGGATTTTCACTCGATGGATCTCTTCCTTTGAAAAAAATCTGCATAGGAAACATTAGACCGGTAACGTTTTCGTATCTTTTTGCTTTTTTAGATGCATAGGCGGTATACTTTCATCGTCCCAATTTGTTGGACGATTCAACTTCATATCAGATATCAAATTCAAGTCAATCGATTTATCATAAATACTAAGATCGGTCGGCGTCAAACGTCTACAACAGAAACTTAGGGTTGTGAGACCTCACTCTCATCTTTGTTGATCTCGTTCTCTTCATAAATGATTTCAGCTCGTTATCACTTGAGTTACAGTCATAAAAGTCTAGAAAAAAATTGGAAAGTAAAAAAAATGAATAATCTGTACATTTTTTTCCACCTGATAACAGGCTGCTAGCTAGCTGGAGGTGTGGGAAAAGATTAGGGGAGGAATTAGGAAGATAAGTGGAAGTTTTGGTAAGGTTTTGGGAGATGAAATAGGTGTCTCCGGAAACACAAGAGCTACTGGATTCGGGTCCAGGTCCGACCCAGATCAAATTAAAACAAAATCCTGGAGGTGCTTTGAAAAACGCAACCAGGTAGTGCACTCACGCTTTACCTCATGCACGCTTTTGTGCACGTATTTGAAACAATGTATGTGATATTTGAAAGAAAATCTAAACCTAGATGAGAATCATCAAATGAGGAATACAATTATACAATGTTCGTTGTCGTGATAAAAAACCATTTCTCAAAATTAAAAAAATGGAAAAAAATTCTTAAATTTCGAAATATTATATAAGATATCCTTGATCCTCTTAATTTTAAATTCAATGGTTTTTATGATACATATTTTAATATTTTAAATAGAAAGCTGTGATTCAAATATCTCAAATTATCTTATCTGAATCTCGTCCTATAAATACGCGAGGTTATGAAAATGAGCAACTTTTGACGCACTTAATTAATATCAGTCATCCCATGATCCATGGACATTTTCATAAATAGAATTTGACCATTTACAAAAAAAACATATTCAAAACACGCCATGAACAGATGATTGGCGGGAAGAAATTTAGTCATGAATGTTAGTTTAGTACTACCGCTTAACAAAGCAAAATATTGCAGCATGTGCGAAGACACCATCAAGTCTCATATCTTCAGGTCATTAGACATTGCCGAAGGTATGCAGTGAGTAGTCAAAATATCTACTGTTGCCGCTTTGGCTGTTTCTGTTCGAAGGACAACTATCTGTAAAAATAATAACAATTAGATCATAATGTCTCATCACAGTTTGAAGTAGGTTTGACAACAAAATTTGCACGGTCACATGTTCAATACCAATATCAATGTGTACAGCTAGATCTCTAATCACTTAGAATTACCCAATGAAATATGAATTAAAACATGGTCGTCACACAGAGATTTTATCCTCTTAGGAGGAGGGATTTTAATTTAAAAAAAAAGACACGTACCTGTTGGTATTCCAAGTCAAACTGCAAAAATTCATCATTACAACTCTCAACCCTGTTTGCCAAATCTTTGAGATTTTTAACTGGTAGGTCATTACAAGCAATCACCTGAACATCATTGCAATGGATAAATTAAAATCCAAATTTTATCATACTCCATGCTTAACATTTGAAATAATTAAACTTGACATTTTTTTGTCAAATTTTACTTGATATTTGTAAATCCATAAAAGAAAAATGCAGTGGAATACCTTCTTCTATTTATTTATTTTAAGCATTAGAAAAATCCATTTCCGTACTTGAAAAAAGAAACAAGGCGACAGCCCTAATAGAGAAAGAAACATCAACACTGGATTCTTTAGTATTGCCATTAGAATTAGAAGATCCAAAAAGTCCATACTTAGAATTCTTTACAATGACGAAACTCAAACAGTAACTAAGGAGGCCGAATTGGAATATAGGAGTACGAACTACATCAAATCTCATTTTAGCCCTCTCCCACCTTCACTCATCCTACTATTCCACTGATCTTCCCCAAACTATTATCTCCCACAATGAATAAGTAGTTCACCCAGCAGCCCTTTGAGGAAGTCAGCTCTTTTCATTTCATTTTTAATGCAGAGCATAATACTCATCTTCTTTCTAGTGATGAATTTAGAGAAGAAATGGAAGGATCTCCTGATCTGGTCCTTCAATGGTTTGACCAAGGTCAGGCTATTTCTACCTCTCGTTAAGAAGTTATGACTCACACCAAATGGGATGTCCATTACTATTGGTGTGAATATAAATGTAATGGACCCAGCAGGCAGGAGATCATTATTGTTAACTGTGCTGCAAATCAAGGTATTATTCTCTCTTGTTTACTTTTCTCTCTCCACCTGTGCATCCAGATCTACTTTATTTCTTTCTACTCTTAGTGGATTCCAAGAATTCTTAACATTCCCTGCTGCATCTGAGAAGAAGATCTTTAATCTCAGTTTACTGCTACATTAATTTTGAAAAATCCTCTGATCCGGATGACTTCACTTCTGAATTCTTCATAAAGATATGACCAGAGGTTAAGGAGACAGTCCTTCATTGTGTGAATCAATTCTGCAATGGGAAGTATATTCTGGAATCTACAAACCACACCTTCCTAACTCTCATTCTTAAAACACCCACATCAATGACAGATTTTGGGCCAATCTCCTATGTTATTAATCCGATGAATAAGCTGATGACAAAAAATCTTGTACATAGAATAATAGAGGCGTCTAGTGAGCTAATCTCACCAAAACTTATTGCCTTTATAGCAAGCTTTTGCAGGCGATGCCTGGGTGCGCATATTGCATATGCGAGCACCTGGTCACATATGTGACCCAAAAGGTGACGTTTATTTTTTATTTATTTTTCAATATTGGAAAACCAGAAAATGAAAGGTTTGGAAAAAACAAGCCTGGAAAAAAAGATCCGGCGACTGGGGACATCCGGCGAGTAGAGAGAGAAGCTAAGGCAAGGGTGGGAGGACAGTGCTCCGGCGTGGCAGAACTGGAGGTGAGATCCGCCGGTATTGGAGGTAGAGGAAGGGTGGCAACGGTTTTGGAATTTTAGATGTTAGGGTTTTAAGATTTTAGTGTTTTTTATTTAATTGAGATTTTATTTTAGGCCCTTAATTTTTTTAAGTTTTAGCATTTTCATTTTAAAATTTTAATGGGTATTTGGGTAGGGTTTAACCGGATCCGGGTAAGACCCAAAAATAGGCGATGGGGGATTGCACCTGGTCGCATATGAGTTAGGGTGGCTATAGTATCCACCCTTGACATTATTGGTCATCTATTGAGCTTGGGGAGTACAAACTCAGGTCATGTGTCTCCTATGTGGAAAATTTTACGAATCCATTAGTCATCTATTTTTTAACTATAAATACACAAAGATAATTCCTACTCAAGGTCAGGAACATAAGACTATAACAGCATACCCTCAAGCAACCAGAAGTGTTGTACCTGATAGGATAATTGAAACGAATTATCCACTTCCAGATTCAGATCTGGAAATATTCTCCCTCACGAGTTGAAGGTGGCACTCACACTTTCCTCACAGTAATTATGTTCTAATGATAATCAGATCTAACCTGAATATCTGAGCAATCAAATAAGAAAACTAAAACAAATCCGAGAATAAGAACACACAATATTTATTGTATTGATGATAGCTATTCTATTACACGGAAGGTTTGATTAGGTTTTCAGCACTATACATATAGTATATATAGTGTATTATTAACTTGGGTCTATTCTAAGTTAATATTTGGCCCAATAAGGGTACCAATTAAATAGTCTCCAATAGCAGTTATAACTCCCAATATTTTTTTTTTGAGAAATTAAAACTTTCATTACTGAAAAAGAGGTTGGGCATAGCCCAAGATTACAGAATAATATAGGGAAAAGCAAGTACAGTAAATGTAAAAACATTGTCTATATATTATGCAGCTATGACCCTGACTAACTGGCCAAGGACTGAAGCCTCAAGAGGTTGGACTCCCATGAGCGTATAGTTTGTTTTTCAATCTGTGAAAGATTGGGTTTCTTATAGGATGTAGAATCATATGCAATGCTCACGTCCTTTATAATTTATCTGCTGACAATTTCTGGGGGCCTTAGGGTGTGTTGTTTTAATCTCCTATTCTTTTCACACCATATGTGTCAGGAAAAGGATGCTAGCATAGTCCAGTGTACCCCCCAGCAACTGGACTTGTGGGTGAATTTTTGTATTGTTTCCATAATATCCCCTATCCTAATATCTATTGCGGGAGGTGGGGGATTTTGCCTACTAAGTGTCCAAACAACATTGTTAAGGCAGCTAGTGGACTCTAGCAATAGGGATCTAGTGTAATGGCAGTTAAAGTATAGATGTTGTAATGTTTCTTCCTCATTTCCACAGTGGGCAGGACGTATTTAGGTTGAGTCCCCAGCTTTGCAGTCTAGTTAAAGTGTTCAAACTTTTGACTTTAATTAATTCTCCACAACAACATAGAGAATTTGGGAGGCTTTTTGGCCCACATCCCTAGATTAGTAGATTTATCTCTTGTAAGATGCCTCTAGGTCTTAATGTTTATGAGTGCTTGGAGGGGGCAATTTGTGTGACCCTATAGTTACTCAGGCAGTTTATACATTTCCGTATTGTTTCCTTATTAGCTAGTATTCGCTTTCTGGAAAATAATGAATATTCCAGTTCCTACCCAATCAAGTCCAGATATTAGATTGGGGGATCTGACGGAAGCAGCACAAAAGATTACGCGCCACTCCCCCCCTTGTGGGTTAATATGGAATGCTATTGGGTGCTTGTCGTGGCATATATGGACGGAAAGAAATAAAAGGTATAGGCAGCACATTAGTAGACCTCCTGAGATAGTCCTTAAGGAGGTCATTAAAGACATCAGTCTCTCCTTTGATTCAGTGTATTACAAGAAGAGCTGTTGTCACCCTTTGGAGATATCTATGATGGAAGTATGGGAGACCAACCTTCTGAGACAGCGTATCTAGTTACTGTATAACTAGACTACATAGCTAATGGGAGAGAGTCAATGAGCATTTTGCTCATTTCTTTTTTACTTCTATTTTATTCCTATTCTCTATTTTGTAAACTTGGCATTAGCCTAATTCTAATGAAATTTAATTGCTTCAAAAAAAAAAAAAAAAATAGTATAGTTTTCCACATGTGAGAGTCCAGAGTAGGCCTTCACTCACTCTAAAACCAAACAATTCCAAACAGTAAGAGACAATTTCAAACAACATCCCACAGGACCAGAATACTCAGACTAGGCCTACACTCTATTTCCCCAATGTTTCTTCCTTTGATGTATCTAATTTTTATTCGGTCTGCTAGTATGAAGTTATTAGGACTCCACATCCTCTCTGTTCTTTTAACCAATGTTGAAACATTAGTTGTAAAGAAATCCCTGACCTCTCTTTGGGAGTGTCATTTATTCCGAACTACTCTCTTCTCCCGTCCCAGATGAAGTTGTAAGCTAGGCTCTGAATCTTTTTAATAACTGTGCATGGCAGTGTGGTTCCGTTTGCCCAGTATTGAAACTTACCTTGTAAGACCCAATTCACTAATTGGATTCTTCCTGCATAAGGCAGACATCTCCCTTTCCATCTGGCTAACATTTTCTCTATTGGATTTATCAACTTCCAACATGTCACGTGAGATTTCTTTCTTCCCGTTATAGGGAGACCAAGATAGTTGATAGGGAGGGATTTAGTTGGGAAGTTGAGAATGTTATGCAGATAATGATCATTCATGCATACTTTTGAGTAGGTTGCTGAGCTCTTCTCCTGATTAATCTCGAGGCCTGAGAATTTGGAAAACAGTTTTAGGATTTTCTTGATTGTTTCTAGAAACTTAAGATTTGCCTTTGAGAAGATCAACACATCATCTGCATAGATGAGATGCGTAATGGAAACCGCTCCATTCACGATATAAGTATTCATCCTCTTATCTTTGATCTCTTTCTCTATTAGTCTGCTAAGATTATCCATTACCACGTCAAATAAGATAGGAGACAATGGGTCCCCCTGCCTGATTCCTCTAAAATTAGTGAAGGGGGGGGAGTGAGGGATCCCTCAACCAGTACCGAAAAGGAGGCTGTGGATATATAGTTGTGTACCAATTTGCACAACAAAGGGTTGAATCCCATTTCGTCGAGGGTGTGTGTGATTGCTTGTCATTTCATTGTATTGAAAGCCTTTTTGAGATCGATACTTAGACAACATCTTTTGGGAGTTCTAATTCTCCCGAAGCCATGTACCATCTCGTCTGCCAAGATAGTGTTATCTGAGACGTTTCTTCCTGCTATGAAAGTTGTTTGGTGAGGAGATATTAACTCGGAGGAGATCTTGGAAATTCTGTCAGCCAAGATTGGAAGAGACCACTATGTAGATTTGGGAGACCAACATCCTGGGGGCTGGGGCAAGTGGGCAATGCACTTGATGATTTAATCACCAAGTGCTACAACTGAATATGAGAAAGTCGATCGAGGGAAGCCATTTCCCTTTATTTTCATTTTCTTCACTAATTTCAAGGCATTTTTTTTATTGAAAACTTTTACTGCTTGCGAAAAAATTCCTTTTAAACCAAACAATGAAGGGAAAACGAGCTAAATTTATAGATGAAAAATTCAATGTGCTTTTATTGAAAGAAGAAGAAAAAGAATGATTCTCACTTGAGTGTTAACAATGTCTTCATATCCAATATTGATATCTGCCACAAGCACCTAGAAAATATAAAAGAAACAAAAGATTAGCAAATTTGGAAAATGATCAAGCATGACTAATAAACTTAGAGAGATATTGTGCTTTGTGAGAACTTAGAGAGAGAAATACCTGGGAAACCAGAACTATCTGCTCATCCTCTGATTGAGACATTCCATGCAAATGCTTCTCCAACAATTTAACAGGTGCATCATATTCATAATCTTTTCCGTACTGAGATAGCATGAAAGAAAATTGATTTTAAGCTTAAGAAATCTTTTTTTTTGAAGCAATTAAATTTCATTAGAATAAGACTAATGTCAAGTTTACAAAAATAGAGAATAGAAATAAAAATAGAAGTAAAAAGAAATGAGCAAAAAGCTCATTGACTCTCTCCCATTAGCTATGTAGTCTAGTTATAAAGTAACTAGATACGTTGCCTCAGGAGGTTGGTCTCCCATACTTCCATCATAGATGTCTCCAAAGGGTGACAACAGCTCTTCTTGTAATACACTGAATCAAAGGAGAGACTGATGTCTTTAATGACCTCCTTAAGGACTACCTCAGGAGGCCTACTAGTGTGCTGTCTATATCTCTTATTTCTCTCCGTCCATATATGCCACGACAAGTATCCAATAGCATTCCATATTAACCCCCAAGGGGGAGAGTGGCGCGTAATCTTTTGTGCTGCCTCCATTAAATCCCCTAATCTAATATCTAGACTGGATTGAGTAGAAACTGGAATGTTCATTATTTTCCAGAAAGCGGAATTCAGGTGTTCCACCAACGGAATTAATAGAGATCTAGAATAAAAACAGTTAAAGAAAAGATGACTCATAGTTTCATCTTCCATATTGCACAACAAGCAAACAGAAGGTACTTGTACTCTCCAACTTCTCAGCTTCTTGAACGTGTTTAGGTGATCCCGTTTCACCCTCCACAACAGAATAGAGAATTTTGTCGGCATCTTCGACCAAATTCCCTCAGCTAACATGTCTTTATGCTTTCTATTTCTAATACTTTCCACTATTCCCCCCAATTTATTTATCGGAGTACCAGATCTCCACACAATCGTACTATTGACCCTACAATCCAAACATTTATCCACTAGGCTTCTTTCTGAAACAAAAGCTTTCCAAAAATGCAAATCCACAGTAGGCCTGATTTGTATATCATTAAACGCCTTTCCTTTAATATACCTATCTTGGATCCATTTTACCAGAATAGAATCGTTCCTATCCCAGTACTTTGAAGCTCTTTTAATATTGGTTGCAGTGGTGATAATAGGAAGGTCTCTAATCCCTAGACCCCCTTCCGCCTTGGGAAGGACCATTTGAGCCCACGGGATCCCTTTCCTTCCGTCCCATATAAATCTATAAGCTAACCTTCTCATCTTCTTAGCCACAGAGTCAGGGATAGCCATACCTTGCGCCCAATAAGTATACTTTCCAGCTATTATCCAGTTAACTAGTTGTATTCTCCCTCCATAGGAAAGACATTTCCCGCTCCATCTTGCTAAGAGCGCCTCTATAGACTGGATTAGCTTCCAACACTGTCAAAATGACTTTTTCTTTCCCGTGATTGGTAACCCTAGATATGTTATAGGTAGACTTTTAACTGTATATCGGTATATCCTAAGATATTATGCAAAGATTGATTTTCTGCACATACTTTTGAGAAGGTGGAGGAGCTCTTGCTCGCATTTACTTCCAATCCCGAGAACAATGAGAATTTCTCAAGCACCGTTTTAATTGCATTAAGCGATTTCGAATTTGCCTTTGAAAATATGAGGATATCATCCGCATACATGAGGTGAGATATAGAAGTAGCACCATTCACCTGATAAGTGTCTATTTTTTTGTTCTTTGCTCCATTCTGTATCAATCTACTCAGAACATCCATAACCATATCAAATAGAATAGGAGATAGAGGATCACCCTGTCTAATACCCCTCTGGCTTTTGAAGGGAGACGTTGGAGTCCCTTCCACCAGCACCGAAAAAAATGCAGATGATATGCAATTCCAAATCATTTTGCAGAATATAGGAGAAAATCCATACGCTTCAAGGGTGACAATTATAGCCTCTCAACTGACTGTGTCAAAAGCTTTCTTAAGATCTATACTTAAGCAACACCTCTTGGGAGTTCTCTTTCTTCCAAAGCCATGCACCATTTCATCCGCTAGAATGGTATTATCCGAGATGAGCCTTCCTTGAATGAAAGCTGCTTGGTTTGGAGAGATGAGTTCACTAGAGACCTTACTGATCCTATCTGCCAATATTTTTGTCATTAGCTTGTAGATCAAATTGACACATGATATTGGCATGAAATCCGACATATCTGAGGCCGTGTTTGTTTTGAGCACAAGCGTGATGAAAGTATGGTTAGTAGACTTCAACAAAGGTTTGCCTTTGAAGAATTGTTTTACACACTCCATTACTAGGCCTTTAAGATCTCCCCAAAAAATTTTGAAAAATTCCGAGGTAAAACCATCCGGCCCAGGGGATTTCCCCGAATTAAAGGAAAACAGTGTGGTCCTTACCTCTTCCTCTAACGGAGCTTGAAGCAACCACCTATTCATAGTTTCATAAACCACTCTAGGAAAAATGACAGGAACCGCCGGCCGTTGGGTGGTTGAATTACTGAACAAAGTTTTAAAATATCTAACACTATTCTCCTCTAATAGAACCTTAGAGGTGGTTTGAATTCCATCCGTATTGAGAATTTTAGAGGTTGAATTTTTAGATCTCCTTAACTTTGTAGCGATACTAAAGAATCTGTTGTTTTTGTCCCCTAATTTTAACCAAGAGACCTTACTCCTTTGTTTCAGATCTGCCTCCTCTTTTGCCATAAGCTCCCTTAATCTTCCCTTTATTTTTGTACTCTCCTCTTGAAGCGGGATAGATAAGGGATTCTTTTCCAAAGCTTCAATTGAGCTATTCAGATCAATCCTTGCCTGGGCTACCCTCTTCTCTGAATGCCCTTTTTCTGCTGCCCATTGCTTAGAAAGTACCTTAACTTCCTTAAGTTTTTGCTGTAACTTATATAATCCAGTTCCATGTATTTGCTTTGCTAGACCTGCCTTAACTATCTCTACATATGAGGGATCCTCCAGCCAAGAGTTAAATAAGCCTAAACGGCTTAGCTCATTTTTCCACCTGAGATAATGTGATTAGCATAGCTTTGTGCTCCTTTTTCAAGGCATATTCTTTGTTGACTAATGTCGGGGGCTTGCGATTCTGTTCTTGCTCGCGATTGCGGTTCTCCCTGAATTGAAGATTGCTCGCGATCTCCTTGCGATTTTTCTTGATTCTTGAATGAGACATCTTGCGATCTGGGGACCAGATTCTTGAAATCGGACTCGCGATTTCTCTCTGCTTGTGATTCTTGTGGCTCGAGATTGTTGTACTAGTCTGGATTTGCGTTCTCGTCTTTGCAATCTCGTCTGGATTTGATTCTCGTCTAGATTGGCGTTCTCGTCCGGATTTCTCATATGCGCTACAGTTAGGGATTTCTCATCTGCTGCGATTTCTCTTGGGAAATCATCTTCTGCGATCTCTTCTGCTGTGATTTCTCATCTGGCGTTCTGCTCGTGATTCGCGTGAACTGATTTTTTTTGCTCGCGATTAGGATGATTGCGATTTCTGATTTAATGAATCGGAAATTAGTTCTTTATGCTTGCGATTGAAGACTACTACAGGAGGGCTCTGGGCGATTTCCATGTTTCACGACTTGCTTGTGGGATTTGTCTATTGATTTTGGCTCCGTGTGATTTTTCTTTCTGCTCGCGAGACTGGACTGCTCGGGATGGAAGATTATTCTTCTTGTGATTTTTGAGATTTGCGAGATTTTGGGTTGCACATTCTTGGACAGCAGGTCTTCCAAATCGATT